>JBAIZL010000003.1:86332041-86584541 GCA_036971475.1 Prosapia bicincta | reverse complement strand
CAATAATAAATAATAATAATAATTAAAATAAGTAACAATAAATAATAATCATAATTAGAAGTAATAATAATAATAACAATCATAATCAATCATATTAATTAATAGTAATATATAGTGATAATAATTAGTAATAATAAATAATGATATTAATAATAATGAGGTATAATAAATAATAATTATATTTACCTATATCAAATAATATTATTAAATAATAATAATTAGTATTAAATTATAATAATAAGTAATAATAAATAATGATAGTAATAGATAGTAACAATACAGTAATTAGTAATAATAAATAATAATAATAGTGAGTAATAATATTAATAGTTAGTAGTAATAAATACGTTTCTTAAATATTGTTATTAATGTACTTATTAATTTAATTTCACCCCGTTTCTTATGCTATGAATATAACTACTATTTTCATAGGGTCAGTGATGTACTTAATGCCCCAACTAGCGAGTAGGTGTAATTCATGTACCTAACTCTACATACGAAATGTCCTGATCCCTAACTATTTCTTCTACCAGGGGTCTTTTGTTAATCCTACCTAATTCTACAAACTATATCCTATCTTTAGAAAATAATTAATACATTTATTATCTGCTAAACACTTACAATATGACAGCCGTGGGACTGGCCGACTTAAGTGTACGACAGAATGTAGATAGAGTCTAGTTAGTAGACGGTTTAATATAATATGGATAATAATAAAATAATATAGCCATTAGAAAACCTTTATTAGATGTAGACACATTTACTGAGTAAAAAGTTTATTTAACGAATTTAATTAAAAATTGGTTCTTAAATAGTCTCGGTTGAAGCTAAGAAAGTTTTCGTTTCAAAAATTGAAATAAAAATAAAACTTACTATTGTTATATTGAATTCACATGATAAAGTTTATCGAAATATAAATTAAAAAATTTGTAAATATCTGGTAAAATATTTATTGTTAATATCTTATCCTAATATTGTACAATAAATAAATAAAGTAACATAACCTATTTGTTAAAACAGCTGTTCTACAACATAATCTATAACATAAAATCAGCTGTTGTATGAAATCATATGTTATCACTTAATTTAAGCTGAAATATTTGAGAATATAGCACATTTATACATATGTAAGAGCGTGCCGCCAACTGGAAAATTTATCCCCATACAATTGTTTTATTCAGCCAAGCCAAAAGAAGTATTCGCTTCCAAAACCTTCCAGCTGTAAACGAAACGAACATGTAACGCAAATTTTAAATAGATTTATTCTTAAAGTTTATACCTTTGGATTTGTGTGAATTTCTATTACATAATACGTCCGTCTAAACGTGAGTTTATTTATGCGGTCCTTGTTTTGAACCATTACACTCGGCCCGTCTGTAGGTCTGTCCGGCGCCTTCCCAGCCTCTTTTATTCGTCTATTCACTTTGTTGCCGTTTTCATTTTATTTCCGACATTCACGTATTGATTTAAACTTGCCCATAAACCTCACCGACTAGAAACGTGTGTAATTCTTGTTCAATGCCCTTATGTTCTTATATTCCTTTCCGTGTTTGTAATAAGCAAAGGTTAAACAAATCCGCCACCATGACAGACGTTAAAAAAATTATATAATTTAAAATCAAATTTTCATACAAAATAATATTTTACTGTTTAGTAGTGCTAATAAAAATGAATCATTTTGTCATTCAAAAACATTAGGTTTTTGTAACGAATACTTCTAACTGTGGTTGGGACTATATGTTTTATACGACAGAAAAATCATCTCAATAGTCACGCTTCATCCCATCAAGAGACGCACTTAATACTATCACAAGACGCTCTCACCCATCGAAACTCGTTTTATATTTTAACTTAAATTAGGTGATAGCATATGATTTCATAGAACAGCTGATTTTATGTTATAGGTTATGTTTTAGAACAGCTGATTTTATGTTATAGGCTATGTTTTAGAACAGCTGTTTTAACAAGAAAGCCATGTTACTTTATTTATGTACATTGCTATGTTGAAATGTTATTACTAAATATTTGTATCGGATAATAAAATTATTAAATTATATTTGTATAAATATTACTGTAAATAATTCAGTATAATGATAATGAGTTATGTGTTTTTATTCCAAATTTTTAAATGAAAATTTTACTAGGCGCATACCATATTTTTTAATCTAACTAGTATATTTAAAAGGCATTTTTTCAATAAAATAGGCCTCCTGAAACAATAAATATCAAAATCAACTATTTCCTAATAGTTAATTTCTTTTCATTTCTGGTTCTACTTTATGCAGCCGAAGTTTCTTTTTCTGGACGGAATTTGTAAAAGGTTTTAGGCAGCAGAAATTTATTTCGTATGCTTACTATTATAATCTTCATCATCATATTAAGAGCTGCAAATTCTGCCTTATTCCTCTCAACCATTTCCTCCACTCCTATCAGTCATCTGAATCCAAATTCTGCTAGCTTCTGTTTTTCACAACTTCGTCTATCTCGTCCCTTCACGTTCTCTTATTCTACTACCAATTAGATTCTATTCGATGATTCTTTGTATATAATTATGCCCACTTCTTATTTGACTCTATCGCTTTAAACTTTCTTCTGTTCAACCAATGCCTTTTTCTTGGCCTCCTCTCTATTTTGTATGAGTTTGATGTTCGTTACGTTCAGAGTATACCGTGTCCGACTGATACATGGCCTAACTTAACTGATTAATTTTTTTAATTAATCGTTTATAATACCTTTTTTTATGCTAAACCTTCAATAATTGTGATAGTGTCTTCGTCTACTTTCTCATCTCCTTTAAGGGTAAATAAGTTTTACGCCTTTTCGAAATTTATTCTCAACCCGGCCTTGTCAAACCATACCCTTAGTTATCTAACCTTTATGGATTTCTGTAAAAAATTGGATGTAAATCAAATAATCTTGAACTGGTGTTTCCGTTCCTTTGCATTTACTCGTCCATTCGATGAGCGTTCACCCAAATAGATTTTAATGATTATCGTTGGTGACGAAGAACATCCTTGCAGTAGTTCTAATTTGTCAATAGCTTGGACTTCAAACAACTGTGTTGTAGTTTTTTTATTATAAATAAATACAACCTCTTAAACCACAAAAACTTACTATATTTGTCCTGATGTACATTTCGATTGTCAAACAATAATCTTCAGAGGAGATTACTAAAAGACTAACTAATTTTTTTCTGAATGATTGCTTTGTAATCGAAATCAGGATATAAATAAAACTATTTGTTATTTAAGAGGTTTTATTTATTTATAATTCTAATTTGTAGTTAATTTCTGTCCATTTTGAATATACTATTGTTGTCACAAGTCGAGTTCGCCACTTCTGTTAGTTTTTATTATTATTATATTATTATTATTATATTATTATTATTATATGTCTTCTATTATTTGTCATTAATTAGTTTTTATAATATTTTATTTTACCTACTAATAAAAATGTGCTTAAAAGTACAGTATTACAAAATTTTACAGATAAACTTGTAAAGGTGTTACATAACTATTTTTTTAGATAAACAGTAGGCCTATTAAGTTACTGAAATTACTGATTGAATAAATTATTTCTCTTTAGGGCTTTATGTATAGCGTATAGCCCTGACCTCTCTTATTTTGTGTTACAATTATACACATTAACTTTTTAAATTGTAGTTGTTGCTGCATAACACGATTTAAACTTTAACAGCATTTGTAAAACTTGGGCTTCACGCTGTGTATACTAATCTGTACCCTTTATTTATATTCCATTAATGCAGAATCATTAAGTGGCCTACTTATTGGTAAAGAATATTTTTTGTTCTTAACTAATACCAGGGTTTATTTTATATACTTGAGAAACAGGTGATTTATATCTGAAAGTAATTGTATTTACACGATACAAAATTAAAACTAAAATACATTTTTACAATGTAAGTTTTAAAAAATTTATTATTTTTGAGTTTAAGTCGTTAGATTAGAGTTTTCTTATTGTATTCACAGAGTCCTGGATAAAAAAATCAAAAGGAATAAAATTGTTTTATAGTTATCAGAACAGCTACTTTAGCGCTAGTATCGTTATTGCTGAAATTACGTTCTGCTTTACCGACTACACAATCAGCTGTTCACCCCTCCAGTAATATACAGAGAGCAACCATTTGTTTATATTTGCTCTGCTTTGTGGAATATCGTATTTCTTATCAATATTCCCATTTGAAGGATTCATCTAGCAAATAATAATAATTAAACGTTTGAAGAATTACTTACAATAATAAGACTCAAGAAAGTACAATGCTGAAAAGATTTATGACCCTATTGTGTAAAAACTGTAATTGAAATATTTTGTTACAGGGGATTACAGAGACTTAAGGTTACCACAAAGTGTGTATCAAAGAGCAGTTGCATTGTTACGCCACAATACAGAATTTACTCTTGCAGCAGCCCTTAGGCAAGAAGAAACTAATTCAGGAAGTATCTTATCCTTCTCACACGGTTTTAACAGGTATAACTTATGATTTACCATAATCCAAATTTACTGTAATTTAAGCTAGTTTATAGCACTCTCTTACTACATGTAATGCATTATATGACTATCTTAGGAATATCTTAATTTAATGTGTGATGTATATGATCATAATAGTTTCTATAACAAGTAGTAAAGTCTAGCTAATTAATTAAGAATTTGATGATTAAGAATACTAAAACATTATGTGTACCAAAATATTGATATTTATTTCACTTACTTTTAAAGTTGCTTGTTGTAATCAACTTAAATTCACTGATTAAACTATTAATTAAATATTACTTAACTAAATGAATATATAAGGGCTTACTTACTGACGTATTTCGAAACAATCATTTCTTTTATGGAGCAAAGCATCTACTGCAAGCAGTAGTATTATTTAATTATACTTGCTTTTAATTTTCTGTAGGTAATTATAGCCTATTAAATATTTTTGATCAGCTAGAAAGTAGTAAGGGGGTTTGGTGGTTTAGTTTTTTTACTATTAATCTAAATATCTAGCTGAAGTAAACAGTTGTTGATAAAAATATTGTTTCCTATATTTATAAGTAAAAATGATTTAAATAATCCGAAGACTATATAATAATACTCATTTCGTTGTAAGACAAAGATCTTAGTTACCATTATATGATCATATAAAATTTTTAGTAAATAATATAAAGAAACAATTTTAAAATTATTTTGTATTTTCTTTGTTTATGATCCAGACATTGGTTAAATTTAAATAAACTTCCAAAATTCTGGGCCAATGTGAATCATGTTTTATGTTGTGCCATCCACATGATATTTTTTAATAATATTACAGAATCTTGATTATGTATTTTTAGAAATTAAATTCAAAACGAAACACAAAAATTATGGTTGATTATACAATCTTTAAACATTTGATACGTTTATCTTAAACATATTGGTTTATATAGGCATAGAAGCATTTATATGATATCTTTGTTATTTAGGGATTAAGTATAATAATAAATTATCCCCACCTACGAATTAACAAGTTAATAAAATTGATTTTTTAATCATTTCAAAAATTACACTACTGCTACTACTACACGGGTCTACAGTTCATTGGGACTCTTCGCTTGCTGTACAAGAGTTCGCTCTCATGCCCTCTATAGTTCAGTATGACTCTTAGCTTGCTGTACAAGAGTGGGCTATCATGCCCTTTACAGTTCAGCATGACTCTTTGCTTGCTGTACAAGAGTTCGCTCTCATGCCCTCTATAGTTCAGTATGACTCTTAGCTTGCTGTACAAGAGTTGGCTATCATTCCCTCTACAGTTCAGCTTGACTCTTAGCTTGATGTACAAGAGTTGGCTCTCATGCCCTCTACAGTTCAGTGTGACTCTTAGCTTGCTGTACAAGAGTTGGCTGTCATGCCCTTTACAGTTCAGCGTGACTCTTAGCTTGCTGTAGAAGTGTTTTACTACCATGTCCTCTACAGTTCAGTGTGACTCTTCGCTTGCTGTACAAGAGTTGGCTATCACGCCCTCTACAGTTCAGTGTGACTCTTAGCTTGCTGTACAAGTGTTGGCTATCATGTTCTCTACAGTTCAGTGTGACTCTTAGCTTGCTGTACAAGAGTTGGCTACCATGCCCTCTACAGTTCAGTGTGACTCTTAGCTTCCTGTACAAGAGTTGGCTATCATGACCTCTACAGTTCAGTGCGACTCTTAGCTTGCTGTACAAAAATTGGCTGCCGTGCCCTCTACAGCTCAGTGTGACTCTTAGCTTGCTGTACAAGAATTGGCTACCATGCCCTCTACAGTTCAGTGTGACTCTTAGCTTGCTGTACAAGAGTTGGCTGCCATGTCATATACAGTTACGTGTGACTTTTAGCTTGCTGTTCAAGAGTTGGCGGCTATGCCATTTTCCTAGCAGACTCTTTCCAATCTCTGGCTCCTAGTGTAAGGCCCCTTTCTTGACTTCATCCTCCGGCAACTGATAACTCCAGAATCTTTCATTACACTTCATCTTCACTTGTCCTTATAACATTTCTGACCCATTTGATTCCTCACGAAATTTCTGGATTTTCTTTGTTTATATTTTTCCTCCATATTTCATTGACAAAGTTTCCGCTGTAGATTTTGTTAACTATTTTTCTTAAAAAATGTTTAATTTATTACCATCTGCAGTAGAGGAGCATCTCATCTCTCTATACACATTGGCCAAACCAGATTTTTGTACATTTTAATTTTTGTTTTTCTAGCCAGTTATTATGAGGGAATAGTTTTAGGTTTGCAAAATATGTAGGATTTCCTAGCATAATTCTCCTTTCTATTTCTGGCGTAATTTAATATTTACAGTTTATTGCTGAGCCAAGGTACTTGAAGTTCATGACACCCTTGAAGCTTAAATCATTGTGTGAGAGGTCAGAAGGCGTTCTACTTGGTTACTTACTTATGTGGTTTGCCGGCATTCTTATATACTTGGTTTCCTTCTCTTTACCTACAAGTTTGGCCTTGTTTCCCTGCTCTAATATAATTTGTAGCACTTCTTTGAAACATTTTTACCAATAATCACAATTTCTCTGTATCTCCTCCAATTGTTAATTATCCTCCGTTTTTTTACTGCCTCTCTACTGCTTCTTAAAGGGAATAATAAACAGCGTCACAGACAATGCATTACTTTGATATACACTCCAGTAGTGTTTATGTCTGTATAGGCTCCAGCAGACAATAAATTCCTCACTCATAATCGTTTTAACAATAATCTTTGAATACAGGTTATTTAAAGTCATCTGAATCAGTTTAATCATTTTACCTATAACGTTATTTCTATGTAATAAACTTCAAGTCTTTCTTGTTCACATTATCAAAAGTCTATAGGTGATGAAGAGAAGTTGCAAGTCTATATTAAATTTATAACATTGCTCCATAGATTGTCGGAATACAAAACTGATTTGTGATAGGTTTTAGCAAGGCCAATTGGCAAGCATCTGTCATTTGTCATTCCATATCGAACAGATAAGATCGTATATGTAATCAGTTATTTGAACTATGTGGCTTTGAGCTCCAATTTCCAATACCTGTATCACACTCACAATAATTTTCTTCATCATTTACAATATCAACTCCATTGGTTGTATGTTCAGGAGCTTTGCAAAATGCTCTGTTCATCTCTTGATTACGCACTTTTACCTCTATCAGCGTCCTCTTTATCTTTACAACGATGAATCTTGACCTCCTAACCTTTTCTAAACCAACTGAATAAAATTTTCTGCTTTAATTCTCCAAGTTCAAGGTTTTGATTTTCTCAATTACTCTCTTCATCATCTTTTTTCATTTTGGTTCTACACGTCCTATTAGCCTCCAGTTATAATGTCGATAATTTTCCTCATTCTGTCTTATATGTCTTTATAACTGTTTCTTTGTGGCCACTTTATTTTTTAATCACAGTTTTACATTTCTCGTTACACCAGTCCTTACTTCTCTCAAATTTTTTTTCCTTATCATTTCAGCACCTGCTTCACAGATGAAATTTTTCAGCATCATCCATCCCTCCTCTACTGATCATCGATGCTCAGTTTGCTATCCAACTACTCATGGCATTTTACTCTCTTACAAATTAGTTTACAATTTTTTAGTGTTTAGTCTGCTACATTTAACTCTATCTTACCTCCAAGTTTTTTATTTATCACAATTCTGACCCCTCATACTCTCCATAACATAAACAATATTAGATGCACATACAGCCAATATTAGCAAATAATCGATCTTGTTAACTGGATCTCTTCTTGTGGTTGACCAGTTTCTTTTACAAATATTGTGACTAGGAAAGAAAGTGGTTTGAATTTTTAAACAATACATTTCTGACAAGTGAATAAGTAAAATTCAATTTGAGTTAGTCCAAGCCACATTTATTATTGAGTTTCTCTCCCTATTGAAGCACCTAATGATGAGCTTGGTTAAGCTCAATATATCATAAAAGATTTCTTTCATGCTATCACCTACATCTTCCATGAATTAAAATAACAAGAAGATTTTGTATTCCTAAACTTACACTTTAATTTTCCAGACCCTATCACTGATTTGGTTCAGAGTTCAGTAAGAACTTTCAAATTTTCTCATTCACAAAAAAAGCAGTTCCCGCCAGTCTGTTTCTTATATTAGAACCACTGTACACAATAATCTTTATCATCTGTTCTATCATTTCCATGCAATATTGTCTCTTCTTTTGCAACTATATCAATTTTAAATCTAATTAGTTATCCGCCAATCTCCTGCGTCTTCCGTGATCTCGTTATTATGTTTATGTTCCTTGTAACTTATGAAAGGTCGTCATATTTGCCCATAGTCCTTTGTGATCACCTTGTTCTACTGCCACTGTTTTATCATCTTTGTTTTTCTGAACAAGAAGTGTTTAACAAGGTTGAGCCTTTTGCCCAGTACTCAACCCCCTACCAAGAGGATCAAGTCTTTTGTGTTCAGAGTTTCCCTCTCCTAGGCCAATTGGTTTCACTACAACTAAAGAACCTGGCCTGTCTCTGGCTTTATTTTCGAATTTCAACCTCTCCCACTATTAAGAGATCCAACTGCATTACTGCATATGGTAGCACAGAGCAGTGCCTATTATATTGATGGCACCAATTGGCAAAGTCATGATGTAAAAGGTGTGCACCTACTACAATAGCACCCCTCTATACCTGGTAATATTGGGTTGGGATTCAGCTCTTTTTCATTGTACCCCCTGTCACCCGCAAAGTAGCCGAGGCTTGCCCATGGAAAATATTATACTTGTAATTAAATTTCCTATTATACAACCAATATTGTTTATTATTGAATACATTAAAGTTATGCTATTGCCAATAAAAGTATATTTATGCTACTTTATTCTATAAAAATATTTGTAATGTGCCGCTCCATCTACTTTTGAATAATAAATTCTCTAATTTTTTCTCAGGTATTTTGAACTACAGTCAAGTGGGCGTAAAAACGAGATACGACTACACTACACCGGCTTAAGAGACTCTATGGTCCATGTGGAAACTTTCCCTTACCATTTAGCTGATAATACTTGGCATAAATTAGCTTTAACCATCAGTGGCAGTCAAGTGCAATTGTTAGTTGACTGTCATCCACTGTACAGTAGGTTACTTGCTCGGGAACCAGATACCAACTTTACCATCCCTCAGCTGACACTTTGGGTTGGCCAGAGAAACAACAAACACTCATTATTTAAGGTTAGTTGTTGTAATTATGGAAATACTTTTTAGTTTCTTTCACTATATATATATATATATATATATATATATATATATATATATATATATATATGCAGGCGCGTATCCAAGGGGGGGGCGATGGGGCGATCGCCCCCCCCAACCCTCAAGAACTTTGGGTTAAAAATCGACAATATATTATTAAATTAAGATTTTCTATTAAATTAGACTTTTACTTAAGTTAATTCGTCTTTTATTGTAAATAAAAAATAAAATTTTAATTTTTAATTTGAAAATGTGACGCGTTCCCTCGGCATACGCTCGTAAACGTCTAAACGTTTTAACAACAGATAGCGCTAGTGAAGCTTAGTCTCGATATGATTTTCAATACGTAATTTTGCAAGCGTAATATTCGCAGTTGAGTCCGGAATTGTTCGTGTTGGAAGAATAACTTATATTAATTAATAAACCATTTTTATAATAATAGCTTATTATAAAATTAATAATATTCTCTAGCCATAAGTGTTATCGAAACTTTAATAATTATTTATTAAAAGTCTAATTTGCTACGAATCTTCATCACGTTACCGATTTCTAACGCAAGCGTAAAAAGAACTTTTTCTGTTCTATGTTTTTACATACACGCACGCGCGCGCGCGCACACACACACACACACACACATATTATATATATATATATCGATCGCCCCCCCCAAAGCAAGTCGCTGGATACGCGCCTGATATGAGAAGTTATTATTATTACTTGAAAATAATTTTTTCCACCACTAAGTGCAATAATTTTACCTTATGTGATAAGGCACCTTTTGGTCTTTTGACCATTGTCAAATCACTGAATTAATTTTCTCTATTTTTCTGGTGTGGATGTTCGGTCCATGATGTTGGTATTTGTTGATGTCATACATATTTCTTCTTGAGCCGCGTGTATAATGTTTTTGAATAGTACGTCATCTGCATATGTTGTCTGTAGGTTCATTAAATTGTTGTGTGTGTTTTTATAAATGTGGTATTTTTCTAGTGAGTTTAGTTCTATTGGATTATTATTTATTTCAAATATGGTTAGGTTATTGTATGATCGTAATTTGTTATTTCATGTTTATGTGATACTAGGTGTGCTGCAACATTTGATGCTTTTGTATTTTTATTTTTGAATGCTCTGTAATGTTCTTCAAATCTTATTTTAAATGATCTGGTTGTTTTTCCTATGTAAAATGTCTTGCAGTCGTTATATGTAATTTTGTAAATTTCTGATAGGCTATGTTTTTCTGTATTTGTTTTGTGGTTTGTGTGATATTTCATTATTTTGTTGTTTGGTTTGTATGTTGGATTGTAGTATTCTTTGTTGTATATATTTGTTAAATTTTTCTATTTTGTTATTGGTGTATTTGTATTTAATGTAGATTTTTTATTTTTATTATTTTTGTGTTCAGGTTGTAGTGTTGTGTTGAGGTTAGGTTTTTTTGTAAATTTATTGTATATGTTTTTATAAGGTGTTTGTTGCATTCATTTTCTATTGCTATTTTGTAATTTTATCTATTCTTCATTTAATTTTTGCTTGTTATCTTGTGAGTATTTTATTGCTTTGTTTATCATGTTACTGTAAGTGTTAATTTTGTGTGTCCAGGGATGGTTAGATTTGTAGTGTATTGTGGTGTTTTTGGAAGTTGGTTTTTTGTGTACTGTAGTTTCTATTTTATTATTATTTATATTTAATGTAATGTCAAGATAGTTAATTGTTCTGTTTGTTTTTGTTTCAAAGATGAATTGTATGTTTTCGTTGTATGTATTTAATTTGTTTAGTATTATGATGTGTTCATTGTAAATGGTAGGTTGGTATATTACAAGTATATCATCTACGTATCTTGTCCATAGTAAAATATTATGTGTGTTTAGTATAGGTTTAATTATTATTTGTTCAAAGTGTTGTAGATATATTTCTGACATGACTGGTGATATGGGTGATCCCATGGGGAATCCAGTTGTTTGTTTATAGTATTTATTGTTAAATTGGAAGTAATTTTGGTAACATATGTGTTTGGTTAGTGTAATAATGCTATTTATTGTGTTTTCTTCTTCGTTATTGTGTATTAGTTTGTTTTATTATTTCTATGGTTTCTTCTATTGGAATACTAGGGTAAATGTTGGTTATGTCATAACTTGTTAATCTAGTTTGAAGACTTTTCCCTGCCAAAAAAAAACAAAATATTGTAAAGTATATTCTTTATTCAAATTTTGATTTTATTACCTTTTTATCTTCAAAACAAGCCTAAATTTAATATACGTTTTGATGAGATTCTCAATGCTTTAACTTAATGTCCTGTCAACATGAACCAATATCATTAGTATCAAATGTCATGGTAAACACGTGTGAAGTTGGTAGCTATAATAGTTTTGTGGAATTGCAGTTCTATAGATTTCTACTGCAGATAGGATATTTGCATAACAGTAAAGGTAGTGCGTGACATCACAATGTCTATTCTATTTATTTATTGTGCTCAATAATCAGATAATGTTGGTTTGGCATGTTACAAAAGTATAAATATTTTGTTTTCAGTTTGAATAATGTTCTCTCACTAACATCAAAATTTTTTAAATTACAGTTACTGAAATTTTGAAGAACAAATTAAAAACTGTGTTATAAATTTACTTAACACTTCATTTGTCTAACACTTTTATAACTAATCTTATAATTTATTTACTAGTTTTGAAAATCATTGATAGTTTTTTAAGAAGATGTTACATATAATATTAACTTACACTTTTTAAAAAAGTTTTAACTTGCCTATAGTAGCACTTACTTTGCTTGTTGAGGACGGCCGTTTCGGGAGATGTGTCCCTTTGTTATAACGGCCGTCCTCAACAAGCAAAGTAAGTGCTACTATAGGCAAGTTAAAACTTTTTTAAAAAGTGTAAGTGACT
This sequence comes from Prosapia bicincta, assembly GCA_036971475.1. Classification (NCBI taxonomy): domain Eukaryota; kingdom Metazoa; phylum Arthropoda; class Insecta; order Hemiptera; family Cercopidae; genus Prosapia; species Prosapia bicincta. The sequence goes on along the minus strand of JBAIZL010000003.1, from coordinate 86,571,933 downwards.
ACTAGTAGCTTACGCGAAGATGGAATCAACAAATGATAATATTAACATTGTGTAACAACAGTTTAAGATATATATATGATTTTTTTCTGTATTTTTATATTTCTATAAGTATTTGTTGATTCCATTTTCACGTGAGCTAAACTAGTTTCCACTGAACACTTGTGTATTTATATTTATAGCTTGCCTATAGTAGCACTTACTTATATTTGTTGAGGACGGCCGTTTCGGGTCAAGGAGTTATGGTCTGAGTTAACAATGGGACACATCTTCCGAAACGGCCGTCCTCAACAAATATAAGTAAGTGCTACTATAGGCAAACTATAAATATAAATACACAAGTGTTTAGTGTCTATTAGTATGAGGGATAAAGCAGTGATGGAAAAGTGCTTGTCTAACATATTTTGTCTCTAATAATTGTTATATACAGTATTATAATAATAATTATTTTTCATCTGCTATGATAACCTATGTGTATAGGATGTCACCATAATAGATAATAGTGTCTAAATCATTCTTTCTACATGGATTCCAGTCATAACAATTGTTAAGAACAGATTTAGATAAACAAATAGAAAACAAATTTATTCAACTTATTTTTAGTTTCTTTATTACTAATATTCATCGTTTTCTGTTGCTATTCTTATGAACATATGGTTGATGTTTTTTAACTTAATAATGTTTATGATATATAGCAGATGTATAAACGAACTAACTATAGTTGTATAATATTAAAGGGTGCACTTCAAGACGTTAGAATAATCAGAGGCCCTCACGGTTACTTGAACCAATGTCCCCACTTGGATACTGATTGTCCAACTTGTGGTGAATTCAATTCTCTACAATCAACAGTTCAGCAGCTGATGAGGCATCTACAGGAGTTATCACAAAGAGTAAGTAGGAAACAAGCCTTTGTCAAGAAGCAACAAATCGTATTATTTTATTTTGTATTTAGTTTAGATTATTCGTATTACTCAGTTATAACAATTAAACACATTTAGAGATGTATTTCTAATTTAAGTAACAATACATGTACAGCTTACATTACGTAACTCTATTGCCTGCAAAATAAGTAATATTTTCCACACATAATTTATTAATAAACACACACACACACATATATATATATATATATATATATTTATTTATTTATTTATTTATATGAATGTCTTTTTCTTGTTTTATATATACACAATTAAATGACACTTTCATAAACAAGAATTTTTATTTTAGTTTTCTTCAAACATTGAAGCTTTTCGCTGATTGGCATTATCAAAATTTCCGAAGTACCTCTTGGGTCTAGATGTAGTCATAGAACTATAAGGTACTTTGGAAATTTTGATAATGCTGATACTGCCAATTAGCAAAAAGCGTTAATGTTTGAAGAAAACTGAATCCGAAATTAAAGGAGAAACTATCCAAAATTAAAGTTCGGATAGTCATAAACTATTGTTTAAAAGATTAATTAAGATTCACCGAACGTAATGGATTACAAAATTCAAGAAGTGTCATTTAATTGTGTGTTTGTATATATATTTAGGTTAGTTTTGGTTGGTAAAGATTAATTAGATTTTTTGGACTAGGAGACTGACAGACTTACCTTGGTAAGAGTCCACTCTGTAGTCTTGAAATAGAAACACATAAAAGCACTTAAACAATGATATATCTCAACCACACAGTGGTCTTTGTCAATCGAAGAGAAAAACCTCTTAAACATTGTTTAAGTGCTTTTATGTGTTTCTATTTCAAGACTACAGTGTGGACTCTTACCAAGGTAAGTCTGTCAGTCTCCTAGTCCAAAAAATCTAAATAATCTTTACCAACCAAAACTAACCTAAATATATATATATATATATATATATATATATATATATATATATATATATATATATATATATAATTTTTGGTCTAGTTAGGAGACTGGCAGACTTATCTAGTGGTACATTATTGAAATATTTGAAAAAATGTTTTTTTTCTTTTATGATTGATAAAGATCATTGTATGATCGAAATATTCCAAAAATGTGATATGTTTTTATATGTACTCTATTTATTTATTTTCAAGAGATTGCAGCTTTGGACTATTGCCACTAGGTAAGTCTGTCAGTCTTCTATCTAGTCCAAAAATTCCTAAATAAGCTTTAAGCTCTACTAGAACTAACCTTTAAAAAAATGTCTCACTTAGACTATAATATACTTGAGAATTGTACTTGGTCTATATGCGAGTTTACTTTTGAAGACTAATTACCGTACAGTGTCTTCATTATCGAGCATCAACTGAAACTGTGTATAATATATATATAAACACACTCACATATAACCGTTCACATATACAACGACAAATATAACCATTTTGTAGAATACTTTTAGATACTTTAACACATTGATGCTACATATTTGGTATTGATGCTAGAATTCACCATACATAATTAACATTCATAAAAATATTTCCCAACATGAAAAATTTCAATCCTATATATTTTTTTTTTTTATAATATTCATTTACAAGTAGTATGCATCCTGTGCACAATCCTTAATCTCAGTTAAAATAAAACTCAATAAAATACAAAATATTTATTTATTGTTATAAAACTACCAAAAACATATACATATTAAAGTATACAATGTTAAAGACATAGGTGTGTTCATAGATGCTCAATTTTGTTTATAGGTGTGTTATTTTGAAAAACATTTTGTATAAAGCTACGAAACATATATAAAACATATAATAAAACATTATTATTGAAAAACATTATTATAAAATTTTGTAATTAATATCAATAAAACAATGCAAAAATAAAATTTTTAAAACGAAGTATATACATATACACATTTTTAAAATGGATATCTCACTTATGTTTTTAGACATAGTAATTTTTAAATCATTCTACTGTACATAGTTCAGGTTTGTTTGGGCAGACCCACATAATTTCCTCTTCATTCCCATTTTAGCACATCTTTCATTGCTTCTGTCAAGTCTGTTTAGAGTATTCTCTTCTGGTAGCTTGATTAATTTACACTTATTTTTGTCATATTTATTTAAAAAAAGATTTTTTCTTTATATTTTAACAATATTATTTTTTCATGAGGTATATTACCCCTGCATAAAATTCAAGGAGGGTTGACGAAGGCCTACATTATAAAACAGAACACTTTTTTTCAAATGACTTACTACCACTTGTTTCAAAGTTAGGATTAATTGCCACAAATAATTTAACGAATTTTGCTATGTAAAATATCTTCACTGCTTTAACATAACACCAAAAATTAAATAATAATAATAGTAATAGAAATACAGTCTGACAATGTTAATTATAACCTTGTATTAGAAAATTTTCTCCTTTATAATTACAGATTAATTTTTGGTATTTCTAAAAATAAAAATTATCAACAGTTTTCTTGAACAGTTCTTTAACTTATACAGAAGGTTAAATTATTTGCAAAATTAAATTTTTACGTCTTTTAAAATTAATTGGATCAATATTGTAGTTTAACATTATCATTTTTATAATAGCTGTTGTGACCCGCTAATGCTGTCAGCCTGAAATGTTTACTCTTAAAAAATGGAAGCTTTCTATAGTATATTTTTGCAAATATGACAATCTGCTGTCAACCATTTCTCATTCAGTGTTTGCTTAAAGAATAAAGTATACATGTCATGAATAGAATCCATTTGTATATTAACACAAACTTTTATTGCTTTTATACAATGTAGATACAGTTGTCATGTCAATACTATAAACTAACAAATTTTAAGTTTGATAGAGTGGTTCCAACAACTACATATGACGTCTACATTGAATACTCCCAGGTAAATGATATTTACTATAACTTCTTTAGAAGGCGGCCGCAATACAACATTCTACTTTTTTGTAACTTTAACTTTCTTAATAACTTGGAGCAGCTCTGTTATAATTTTTTATTATAAATAAATAAAACCTCAAACTACAAAAAATTTTAATTTTTGCCCTAATGTACATTTCAGTTGTAAAGCAATCATCCTCATAGGAAATTACTACTAGACTCTGAAGTACCTTAGTAGTTTCCTCTGAAGATGATTGATTTACAATCAAAATCTACATCAGGATATAAATAAAAAGTTGTGAGGATTTATTTATTTTTACTTTCTTCTGTGTGTGTGTGTGTGTGTGTGTGTGTGTGTGTGTCGAAGGTGATTTAGTTTTTATTTGACAATTATATTAATCTTCGCTTTTAAAATTGAGTTTGACATTAAATTGAGTTTAATTTTTTTTTATCATGTGTATTCTATATTAGTGTTATGTTGTTGATCGTAGTTATGTTATGTTGTTAAAAATAATTACAGGTGATTTATTATTATTTCTGAATTTTATCAATTTTCTTTAATTGTATTTATTCAAATTTTCTAAATTAGTAATTTAACATTCTGACTATCTGTGATATCTTGTCATTATGGAGAATCCTATATGACAAGTGATGAATGGCCACTATATTTTTTTTATAATCAACTCCTTGCAAAGTCTAATTCAAGCAACAGTAATTCTCTTGTGCACATCACATCAAGAAATTATCTGACATTTGTTGCAGTTTAGTTCTATCTTTCCTTGTGTATGTGTGTGTGTGTGTGTGTGTGTTATTTCTTATTTATTTATTTTTCACCAATCTGTCAGAGTATAGCTGTACACAAATCTGTTTCTATATTTATTATTTTCTACTGTTTCAAATAAAATAACTGTTTGATGGTAATTAATACAAAATAAAATAATACTAAAATATGCAAAAGTTCATTTGTTGCAAAAATAGTTTTATTGAAATAAGTCAATAAATTCAAAACTTTTATTAACTTAGCATGTTTCAGCTACTACTTTTTTCTAAGTCCACTTAAATGTTATTTTCCCTTCAATTTTTTTTAAGTTGAACATTTTTATAGCTAGTAGCAGTGGAAGGAAGAATGAGCAGAGTTGAGGAGTGTGACTGCCAAAAGTCTTGTTCAGTCAATGGTTCCATGCACCCTGACGGAGCTTCTTGGCAAAGGGACTGTGATATTTGTTCGTGTGTGGTGAGTTTGAAATTCTAAAGAAATATTAGTAAAACTAATTGGATTAAACATTATCTGAATTTTGTATTTGCTAATTGTATTAACACACAATATCAAGAGCACAGTGGTACAATATATTACAATAAAAATATTGAAAAGAACCCCAATACCACAAAAATAATCAAAAATAACAAATAAGACAAGTTACTTAAGATTAAACCCTTATGTACATTTCGATGACCATGTCATCATCATCAGAGGGTCTTGTTACAAAACACAATCTAGCACACAAGAAGTTACAAACTCATCATTCTAGTTTGTAACTTCTTGTGTGCTAGATTGTGTTTTGTAACAAGACCCTCTGATGATGATGACATGGTCATCGAAATGTACATAAGGGTTTAATCTTAAGTAACTTGTCTTATTTGTTATTTTTGTGGTATTGGGGTTCTTTTCAATATTTTTATTGTAATTGTATTAACAGTTTTACTAATAATATATTACTACTGCTTTGATTAATAAGATTTGAGTTAGTTACATTATTTTTTTTTTTTTTTATTTTGAACTTGTGCTACTTAATCTGACACTTTTAAAGCTATACACTCTTTTAAAATTACCACTTTATTACTGTATGAGGATTGCCATTTCAATAAATGTCTCTTATTTAGAATTATGATTTCAGTTCAAAATGGGATATATTTTGCAAAACACCCATCCTCCTACAATAAATAATTGATAATTTTAACCTTTTTCATACGCATTATGGGATATCTTGGTATACCATAATTTCGGCAAACAAATATAATGTGATATTTCATATTTACAAGTTCTGAGATTTGTTCACTGAACTTCATAAAAATTCAATTACAATCCAGGATATTGTTGATTTTGTATAAAATGACTGTTTTTGTATTCATTTTATTCAGCCACCTGCTATTCATCGCCAATTCATTCTTGAATTTTGTATTCCATTACGTTCGGTGAATCTTATTAATCACTTAAACAATAGTTTATGACTATTCGAACTTTAGATTTAGTAAATTTGTTAAAACTTAGTTTAAGTTTAAAACTTAATAAGTTTTAACAAATTTACTAAATATAAAGTTCGGATAGTAATAAACTATTGTTTAACCAATTCATTATCATGGCAACTGTAGCCACAATGGAGTCTGCAAGTATGCATTTGACATGATTTCTCTGAGGCCTATTAGACATTCTCTGTTGGCCCAAGTCATCTGTCTATTTGTTTTCATGTGTCTGTTCAATTCGTACATTATTTACACTAGTTTGGTTTAGACTTACTTTGTGTTTAGAATAGTAATATAGTAGCTTCCACTTATTGTAATCATATTTTTCAGAAGCATATGTGATAACAATAACTGACAGCTTAATCACGATGTACAAAAGTGCCGCATTGAGCTCATTGTATTACGGTCACAAGTGTTTACTGAACGATATGTAGACTTAGCATTACAGTAAGTCATTTTAATTAATCATTTTAACATTACTTTATGACTATCCAAACTTTTTTGTTCATATGTAAGATTTCTAACATCAACAAAAAAGGACCACATCTCAACACACTAGAACAATATGAAATTTACAGACACACAAAAACACAAAGTACAAACATATTAAACGAACAAACCCAATAAAAATCACACATACTTTTTGATACTATCGAAAACCTGCCTTTAAAACTACTTAACCCAACATCTCCAAGAAGACACTGATGAAGATCGCCACATAGAGATCGAAAACAATCTGTCTCAGTAAGTTTTTATTAATTTACAAAATTTAAATTTCGAATAGTCATAAATTATTGTTAAAGTGATTAATTAAGATTCACCAAACATAATGGACTACAAATATTCAAGAAGTTACTTATTACACTTTTGCTATTACTTGCAAGTAATAGCAAAAGTGTAATAAGTAATTTACAACCAGCTCGTCATGAACAGCAACAAGATTTTGATATTCAAGAAGTATTTTAATTCTAAAACACTACAACTACAATGTAATTCAGGCACATGGAAATCATGAGTGATTACTTACTAAATTTTGCAACTCCAGACAGTTTTATATACTGTAGTAAAATTTTGTAACTAGGTCTTATACTTGTTGTATTTAGCAGGCATACTGGACATCAGATTATTTTATTCCGTTGTAGATTTTGTAACACTAATTAAATGTAGCATTATATTTTAAAAATTATTGAAATATGTAAAAACTTCATAAAAACACATAAAACTTCATCATACAAAAATGTGATCTTATTTACACTTTCAAATTTATTCACTTTTTCAAAAAGAATCCCGCAATATGAGATTTTCTGTAATCTTCCAGTCAAATAGGCTTGATAAATTGTTCATATTCATTATTTTTTTGCACGATCTTAGGCTTTTTGGCGCATTAATGAGCCATCAACTCAAGCATCCTTTTTGTGAACATTTTTAAACCATAATTTCAAAGCTCATTCCATTTGTGGAGCCTTCCTGGAACAATTTCTTTTGCTGTCAACATTTTCGTCACACTTTGATGATCACAAGGTGGAGTCTTTGTTTTCCATAAGAAAGTTTGCGAAATGCAAAAAATTGAGAAGCAGCGCTTCTTTGACCCGTTTTTGTAATTTACTGTATTGATCTAGAATGTCAGGTTTATCTTTAAGACTTATATCACTTTGTTTCTTTTGAAATTACGACATCATGCTATACTTTGAAACTTCAAGTGACACCAAACCTCACAAAACAAATGAAAAAAGATCTTCCAAAATTAAATTACATAAAATCACACTGTTCATAAGCGTATATGAAAATAAAGAAATATCCAATGCAGTACTGTGTACTAGTCACATGAACAAATGCCATATGAACAACTAGACATTTTATTGTTTACTTTATGGACAAACAACTTACTTTACATTTTATAAAATCTAACAAGAGTAAAATCATACAGGATATTTATGACATATGGTTATTAGATCACGTCGATAACAGGACTGAGGGGCACGATATCAGTTACCACATCGCTTAACTGATTTCTAAGAATGTACGATATTTGTAAACATTTTTGTTTAGTCTGTGCTATTGAATGCCTACTTTATTGCATGAGAAATTAAATGGTAACAGTAAGCAAAGAGATAATTACAATGTATTTATACGATTCTGTCTGTCGTATCTGCCTTTAAGTGAAATGATAATAACATTAAGCGTGATCACACTATGCAGTGGTTACTGTATTATATTGTGTGTATGTTTTTGTGTGTTGTTTTTATCTGTAAATTAATAAACATTAGTTAAATTTTAAATATTTTAGACTGTGAAAAGTATTTGTAAAGAATTCAAAAATATGTTCTAATTCTGTTCATCTTTACATATATGTAACAATTTAAATTTAAACAGAGCGTTATGAAAATTTAAACTAATTTTATGCACTGACATGCTAGTGTTAAATGGTCTATTAAAGATATAGTTCTAAGGAGTTAGATAATTATCTATTGTTAAAAATGTTATTATTATTTTACCCTATAATTTATTTATTTATTTCTCACTAAAATTATTCAAAAATAATTATTTGGAAAGAGATTTTTAGATTTTAAACCTTTAAATAAATATGTTGCAGCATGGGGAAGTGCAATGCAGGCCTGTGCAATGTCCTGCAATCAGCTGTAAGAAACCAGTGTTGAACCCTGGTGAATGTTGTAAGAGTTGTCTAAGTAAGTAATAAATTCTTCTTATAATTCCTTTTAAAAACAAATTTCATAGTTTGGCGTAACAAAATTACCAATATAAAAGATAATTTTAGTTATTTATGTCAGTGGTTCTTAACATGGGGTCTGCGAACCTATGGGGGTTTGCATTGGTTACTTACAGATTCGTGGAATTAAAAAAGTGTAATGATGGATATTTATAATGAATTATTTAAGCCCGTGTTTGAAGTGCAGTTGTTTTTTTCAAGGTAACCCTTTTTGCATAAAATTACATTTTATTTTGTAGATCTATTACAACCAACGTCAAATACAGGAGGTTGTATGTATGTTAAAATAAAGTTCTACACTTCAAAATATACTGACTAACCTAAAGATTTATTTAAATAACCAAAACAACAGGTAAACAGTATATTGCCTAAGTTAATATATTTTTCACAAAATACCAGATAGGAAATATATAGTCTACTCACCTTTAAACTATATACTCACTCGCATTTAAACTAGTAAGGCTTCTCGAATTTATAGTCTAGTGTTCCTCAAAAGGTTAAACCAAACACAAAAATCTGTGGAAGTAATTTGTAAAGTAAACTTTATAGTTGAAATAAAAGTTTTATGCCATATTTTAAATAAATTAAATAATTTATTTTCATTTCAGAACAGTGTTATTTGAGAGGAACTCTATATGACCATGGCGATTCCGTTAACCTAAAACAATGTGTGGAATGTGAATGTCGTGATGGATCCATGCATTGCACAAGGATAGATCCAGAGACGATGTGTCCACCCCTCCTGTGTCCACCAAGTCAACAGTTTAGTGTGCCGGATGAGTGTTGTAAATTTTGTCCTGGTAAGTTAAAGCAGTTGGTGGATTGAGTTGAAACTTCTATCTTTTAATTGCTTTAAGAAACATTTTATAACTATCTCAATATTTTTGTTCATTAAAATATCAAACACTTTTTTAAAAGTTTTATCAAAATACCACTGAAAATTAAGTTAGGTATGAGAAAATATGTTCTTAAATACTATTTCCTATTAATACTATTTTGTAGTAGCTACTATAGGTCAGTGTAATATATCAATATATTCTCAATTGTTTTTGTGTAAAACTAGTAACTCAAGTTGAAGAGGAAATCAAATAATACTTTACTGGGTTTTCATTTTTACTACATATAAGTGTTTTATTTCTTATCTTTAAAGAAACAGTTTTAGATACTCACTAAATAATTGGAATAAATAACAAAAAATATAGAATAAATCTCTTTGCGGGATAAATTTGTATATACTAAACTTAATCAAATAAATATCATGGTAGTATCAAGCCTAACTACCAGTGGTATTATAGTGTTAATAGTTAGTGTATAAAATAAATGTTTCTTTTAAAAATCTACTGTTGACTATAAATTAAATTAAATTTGTAATCAAATATAAAGGAAAAAAATATTTCATTTTTCATTGTCCATAAAACAATTTTTTTCTAAAGTTCATCTTTCACAGAATGATTTTTTTCTAAACGAATCATTAGTGATCTTACATTGTTTCGAATTGAGTTATTTTAAAATAATTTTGTATACATAAGTAAATCCTGAATATTGTCTTGTGTCATTTTGGCCTACTGTGTGGATATTTTTACCTTATTAATCTCCTGTCATATAAATCAAGCTTTGAAAAATTATTCAACTTTTGTTCTTCATACTCATATTTAGTATATACCTGGAGCTTTTATTTATTCACCACATGGCCACCTTGCCACACAAATCTCAATACATAATTGCTTTCTCCAGTCTAAGTGAGAAATTTGCAACTGCCTCTCTTTGAATTTTGTTTATACAACCATAAGTACTCTGTCCTCTTATAATTATCTTATATTTGTTGTAAATTTTTCTAATATATTTTGTTATTTAAAATGTGTGTATAATTTTCTCTGCATTTGTTTTATTGCAATGTTGTAACCAAAACATGGTTATAACATTTATATAAAATAGTTTTCATGTTCTTTTTTCTCTTCCATGAAGAAACAAACTGTTAACATTTGTTAGATTTAAACTCAAAAAAGAGATTAATATATAATAAATTAAGTTCTTCATAACTCAAATAAAAAATCATTTGACAATGGTAACGTGACACGTTTTTCATCTGTACATGCAATGTATGAGCCTCTAGAGAGAATAGCACATAAACGCTCTCCAAACATTTCTATTCATCTTACGTACATTTTGATTCGGAAGCACCCTTTCGCAGAGACAACATAAAACATAATCAATTATATTTAGTTAATTGTAGCTTAGCTAGTGAGAACTATTCACAATGGTAAAAATAAAATATGACTATTTTAATTGAGTTGGAACTCAAAATCTCACCAAAAATTATTTTTTAATAAAACAAACACACTAGTTCATAACACAGACTAGTGTCACCTTGCTCAGTGTTTGGCTACTTTGTTTCGACTTAGCCAAAACTAGTCTGTGTTATGGACTAGTGTGTTTGTTTTATGAAAAACAAATTTTTGGGAAGATATTAATTTGACTATTTTGTTTTTTACCGTTACAATCAATTGGAATTTTTTTTGCCTCATAAGTTTGCTATGTAACCTAATTGAAATAAGGTTATTAAAATATATTGTTGTTTTTCATTTGACTAAAATATTTTTTATACTGTAATCTCATACGGGATATTTAAATTTGTAACCATATGGTGTAAAATTAGAGACATCAATAATGAGTAAGTTACAAGGTATTTATAAAAAGTATTATAGTGTAAGTATACTGAGAATTTGTTCCTTTTTTTTAATGCATGGTGCCCCATTTGTGCATGTTCTTTTGGATGCTGAAGCTTGTATTAAGTGTACAAGAGTTTAATGTTTATTGTTTGGATTTAATTGTAGTATAAAACTAGCAGCTCTAGATAGCAAGCTGTATAACATATAGCCTTGTACAGTGTATATAAACTACAAGAAGATTATAAAGAGACCTTATATAAATAAATTGTGTTAATATACAATATGCTTACTTATTGCAGGCTATGTAAGTTATGTACATATACTAACACTCATTAATTTGTTGTCCGTGATTATTTGCCAAATCTTTATTGTTAGATACTTTTTATTAAAAATCTTATACTACAACTTTTATGAACTATATATTTTCTTTAAACTTACTGAGACAATAACTCTAAATCAATTGATTACTTTAAACTAATTTTTAAACTACTTAACTAAGTGAATTCGTATTTGCTTATTTGCTGACGCGTTTCAAAACGATCATTCCTTTTAAGAAGCTAACCCTCTACTCATTTCATTACTTTAATCAAAATAAATTTTTCTAAATTAGGTTTTGTTAATTTAATTTTAAAAGCTTAAATTTAATTAAAACTTATAAGGTAAACTTATTAAATTTAGGTAAGCTTAAAGTTATGATAGTAGTGGCAATGAAAAATTTTCATATAGTAGCAATTTATATTTTTTTAAATGTGTAAAATATTGCCAATTAAAAAAAACGGGAATACATTTTTCAAAAGCTATTTTAATAATTAAATATGCTTTGTTACTTACTTTTTAAATTCAAATCATTTTTTTAATATGTTGATAGAAGATCAATATGAAAAATCAAATGACTTCATAAAAGTTTTAAAGGCCTATTTTTAAAAGAGTATTTAAAGTTTACAATTAAAAAACAAAATTTAACGGCAATGGTTGTAACCTACCTTTGAAATTTATTTATTTTGCTGGTTTATTAAATATTCATTTTATCTTTAATTGTAGCTCTAAATTATTCATATCCCTTCTATTTTGACTAATCATGTTTTGTCACTGTTTTTTTAACACATTACTTATGTGACTTAAGCTTAATAAAAAAATAATACTTAAAAACTCACCAATATTTAACAATTATCATAGGGAGATCTTGAAGTACTTTCTGGCATTGAAAATTAATTTGAAGCAGAAGGTGATTCAGGTGAAAAAATAATATGATTAAAAATAAAAAAATAAAAAGATAAAATACTGTTGATTTGCAAGTCAAGTAAAATTTATTTAAAATCTTTTAAAATTTCTTGTTGTAATCACCTTCAATCCACTGGTTTATAAGTATTTGAATAACTAAGTGAATTCTTTAAAACTTATTCGCTAACGTGTTTTGAAATAAGCAATTTCATTTACGAATAGTGAATCTACGAGTTCTAAAGTATTCATTAGTTATGCAATAAATACTTATAGTAAAATCTTTTGTAAATTAGTTGGTTTTTGTCTATAACCATGTTTTCAGACTGAGGCTGTTATTTAACAGTGTTCGAATAAATATTGGGAGGGAGTGTTTTTTAATATTTATTCAAATTAAAACCTGAAATAACTGTTAATCAAGGTTAAACTGCAATTTTCATGAGTTGTCAGGTCTTTCCAATCAGATGTCAGATTAGCAGAATGGAACAGCTGAGAATCTGAGTAAATAAGAACAGTTTGAGCCAACAAGCTAGTTCTATAGAAAACTAACAAACAAACTAGTTTGTTTCTCACTAGCTGTCTAAGCTTTGCTAAGGATTTTAAAATAAATTATACTTGACTCACAAATTAACCATCTTTTTATATTATATTATTTTTCTGGTAGGTTAAACATAGAATATTTAAATAAATATTATTGACAATTGGAAAAGATGATAATCATCTATTGACTTAGTGTAAAATTGGGTTGTTTAATAACTTTTATGGATGATGCTTTTTGTTATAAATTTTAAAAAACCTAAAGATGTACTTTCCATGAATACCATTTCACACACACACACACACACACACACACACACACACCTTCACATACTCACACACAACATTATATTATGTTATTTTTATTATATATTATTATTACATTGTTTAACACTATAAAAATCAATCCGATGTTAACATTTGAAAAGAGAATTTAAGTTCCACCTAGAACAATTAAAAAAATAAAACCAGGAAAAATTGAAGTAATTTTTTACCTAAATTTCTATACACAACACTCTTGGAAATCTAAATGAACAGGATTAAAATTGTCATAGAGTAATTTATTTTACTATTTCTCCAACAGTTCTTTTACTATTTTAAAATTTGCCAACTATTTCTAGAAATCTGAACATTGATACTTAATGTTCGTTTCTATTCAGTAATTTGTATATTTAATGGTTTTTATATTCATGTATTTCTTAGTAGTTTTGAAAAATAATTTCACAAATGTCCAACGTCTGGAAAATAAAATATTTACACTGCATAAAAAGCAATTTATTAAAATATTTAACTTAGTTAGAATGATTAACAAATAATATTTGCAATTTTCTATCAATAAAGTATTGTTAACAAGCAACTAATGACTAATCTACTAACATTGTACCTGCATGTAAGGTGTGGACTACTGTGCTAAGGGGCACAAATGCCATAACAATGCAAGTTGTCTTAACTTGGAAACCACCTACGCTTGTCACTGTAACACAGGCTTCTCTGGTGATGGACATAATTGCAACGGTGAGTAGGATTTTAATTTAAATTTTGAGGTTCTGAGAAAATGATCTGATGTGTCAAAATTAGATTACGCTGAAGGAAATAAGCTTTTGTGACAATTTATTTTTTTCTCAAATTTCTATAATTGATTTTTTCAAATATATTTATTTTCACATATATAATGAGGTTTTAAGCACTTAATATTTCGTTTTTATTAAGAAACACCATACAAAATTAGTTAAAATATACTATATTTCTGTTATCCTCTATATAAATGTGATGAGTATTGGAGGGACTAAATTTATCTATATAATGGCATTACTGAAAAAGATATATAATAATGACTTCTACGTGGAAACGAGTCATTAGCTTTATGGGCAATACCTAGTGGATGAGGCAAATGCATTCTAAGGATATTGTGTGGTCTGCGTCTCACATTATTTGTATTAGATGGCTTAAAACTAAACCTCTTTGTATTTATATTTGTTCCTAAAATAACATTTGTGTGTTTATGGGATGAGAGTCTACCTAGGGCAGCTTCTAGAGGTCAAGATGGTTCTTGATTGTTTTTTGATAAAATGGAATACATGATGTAGTATTATTCTGCAGAACAGGCAATATATCATCTTCAATTTGTTGTGAGTCTCAACTATCACTCTCAAGGACGGAGTTACAAGTTTTGTTCTGGGGGGGGGGGGCACACGATTGTTCTGGAGGTATTAAAGAAGGTCTGTGGATACTCCCCCAAAAAATAGAGAACATTTAGAAGCTGGTCGACATTGAGCCAAATACTTACATTTTTAGCCGTAAGGTACATGTTTTAAACTACTTTTTTTATTAAGTTAGGGTATGATATCCAACGATATGTTTCTCGTAGAATGCAAATCCAGAGCTTTTAGGCTTTTACCTTTGCAAAATTTAAAATTTTAAAGTTTTTTTTCAAATATAGCAAAGTCATAAGTCCAAAAATACTCATTTTTTCTATGAGAAACAAAACGTTACATACCAAACTTCATCTGAAACAATTCCTAAAATTTCATTCTGAACATCATGACTTGTAAGATTTAAATAAAGTTCATATTTTCCCTTGAACTTAGTCATCTGTAGAAAATAACTCGCATACGATCAAAATAACAACAGATACTGCCGATTATATTTCTTGTCAGCACTATTATTATTTAGTTGTATTTTAATAGGTTCATAGTCAGCTTTTGATCATACAAAAATAATACATCTGTCTAGAAAATTTTGGGGACAGATGCCCTTCCTTGCCCCCTCCTTATCTTCGACCACAATCATTTTCAAAATATAACTCACTACTATCACTAGATGGCTCCAATAGCAAAAGCTGAATTCCTTTTTGTTCTCTGGGATCCATTGTTTACTAGAAAAAAACACAATTCAGCTAATATTTGTATTAAATGAAACCTAATAATTAGAAATAATAAACACAAAAGATTATTCCTGTAAAACTAGAAAAGTTGACGCACGAATACTAGCACACAACATATTCTACTGGAACACACTTAGTCATACAAGGAATATGCCAATCGCTATTAATCCAATGTAGCTTTCATTGGAGGAAACTTTGTCTTGAAGTTAATGGTAATTTACATGCAGAGCAGTTGTATGATGTTGTTAGACTGTCTATAATTTTAAAAAGTGTACTTTTTTAGTTTAATGTTGTACAAACATAATTATTGTAATAATTAATAATAAAAACTACGAAATAACTTTTGCAGATGTGGATGAGTGTCTGAACAAAGGAGGTCTAGATGGACATCACTGCCACAGCAATACAAAATGTGTAAACACTGCCGGTGGTTACGAATGTGAATGTTTACCAGGCCATAGAAGACTGGATCGTTTTAATTGTGTTGAGATAGATGAATGTACAACAGGACAACATCAGTGTGATCAACATGCAACATGTAGGAACACACAGGGTAGTTACCATTGTGAATGCCATGAAGGTTACTCTGGGAATGGATATTCGTGCTCGCGTAAGTTGGAATAATTCATTTTAACAAAACCATTTTCATTATTTTAAATATAGAGTACAATAAGCAATCAATAGTGAATTTTAAAAATGTGTGTGTGTTTTCTTGTACAAGTTAATTTTAATATTGTTTTAACAATAATAATATCAAAATTTGCATTTTTTAAATGAAATAATATGTTTACAAATGTGTTAATTTATCTTGGATTTCATAACCAAATTAGTTGTTGCCTATCTGTTTTATTATGAATATATAATTTGTAGCTGCTTCAACAAATGTTTCCTAATCATTTATAACCAATCAAATCATCCTGATCAATCCATTTAAAGCATGAGGTAAATTCTTTGCTAACATCTAGAATGCCTATTGTTATAACATAAATGTATTAAAAAAATTCCTTTTATTTTACTTTTTATAACTATCCTAATTTGTTGTGTACAGTAAAAATATTTTTTGTTTTTTCCAACAAATTTTAAAAAGAAAAAGTTTGAGTTACAATCTGATTAGACAATGGGGCACATCTTCTGAAATGGCCATCATCAACATATTGTGTGAGACATGAATATGGTCCATTTTACCCCTTCTAATTGAATTATAATATTTACAAATTTAATTAAATTATGAACTACAATACAAGTAGTGATGAATAAAGTTAGTTTCTGCAATAAAGTCTGTAATGGCTGACATTGAAATGGTGCGTGCTGCTAATGGGTGTACGGAGAAGTTAAATTGATTTTCAATTTACCGGGAAAACACAGACATATGTAAAAGTACGGTTCTGTAAGCTGCCTGCTGTAATGACTGCCATTGAAATGGTGCATGCAGCTAATGGGTTTATGAATTTACCGGGAAAACACAGACATATGTATAAAGGCGGATCTGTAAACTGCCTGAAGGTATAATATACAAAGATGCTATGAACATACATAAGAATTTATATTCGATAGATATTCTCTCAAATATGTGATATTTTCTCAAGATATTCAACTGTCCATTCAAACAGCCTCTCCTTTCAACAGCTCATCTCCACTGAAAGAAGTTTTAAAATAGTTTTCTATATTCATTTCCATTTACAATATTATAAAGAACAATAACCATATTATATTATACAGTAGAGTCTCGATAATTCCAGGTAGATGGGACCGAGACACCCCTTGGATTACCAAAAACTCAGATTACACGGAAATACGTTCCTTTGAATTAGAAAAAGTAGGAGTTTTAATATTCCCTAATGCAGTACATACTATAATTAAGAATGCACAAAATAAGTTTATAGAACTTTATATGAACTTTTCTTGGAAGCCCGACTTATTTCCTTTGTATACTGTATTCATATGAAAATTTCTTGGAATCCCAACTCATTTCCTTTCCATACCATATTGAACATATTGATATGAACATTTCTTGGAAGTCCGATTCATTTCATTTGTATACTATATTCATATAAACATATCTTGAAACCCCAGCTCATTTCCTTTGCATACCATATTGATATAAACATATCTTGGAAGCCCAGCTCATTTCCTTTCCATACTGTATGGTTATAAACATTTCTTGGTATCCAGATTCATCATTTTCTTTCAAATAGATCAAATAGGCTCAAATGAAAATTGGCTCGAATTTAATGGAAGCTTGGAAAATCGGGACTCGGATTATCGAGACTCTACTATATATTATTTTAAATAAATGAGAATGTTAGCCATGTGTAATGTGTATACTCAACAGTGTAAAAAATACAATAAATTTTGAATCATTTGATCTTTATAAATAACAACTTTCAAACATATACTTGTTTTAAATTTATTAAAAAAAAGTTGCTGTGACATGTTTTACATTTGTTTAATAAGGATCGCTGTTTCAGGAAATGTGTTGCATTGTAAACTCTTGAAGTACCATCTATTGCATATTTGTGTTTAAATTATTGCTAATGATGGCTATAAATTCAAGTCAATCCTCTCTAAAATGTGTGAAATATGTACAGAAATATTCAGTAGTTAATAAAACTGTCATTTCCGCAGCCATCTGCAACCAGAAGTGCCTAAACGGAGGAGAATGTGTTAGGCCTGGTGTATGTCAGTGTAGGAAAGGCTACAAAGGAGAGAGCTGCGAACAGGACTTGAATGAATGTGAACTGAACCTGCATGAGTGTCAGCCCAGTGCTGTATGTGTTAATATGCCTGGATGGTATTACTGTAGGTGCAAACCTGGATACAGAAGTTCAATACGTCCAGATAACACTCTTGCTACAACGTGTCAAGGTATAGTAAAAATAAATTTTAAACAGTGTTTTTAAATATTATATTACTACACATAGACAGTTTTATGACAACTTTTGACAGATTCATAATATTAAAATAGGCATTAGTTTAATTTTAAACTGAAGAGCTTGGTAAAATAATTAAATGGATTTTAAAAATCCACTTTAAAATCAAACCAACTGAAAGTATACACAAATATTGAACTTATGACAGAATAAAAGGCAACATGATTTTACAAACCACCTGTTAAGAAGTTTAAGGAAACTGAATTCCTCTAAATGGCTTTAAACTTGGCATTTGTCTGAAATACAAACTTGGCATTTGTCTGAAATACAAAACTCTTTTGTTCTTTTCACCCACCAAATAGCAAGCCCTGAGTAGATTTCAAGGTATCTGTACTTTTGTCAAACAGGAAATATCAAGTTTTATCCCACAAGGGTTATTGTAGGGCTTTTAAAACAAATAATTTTTGTACATGAGTTTTAAAGTATGCACGCTTTACCCAAGAAATATTTTTAATGAAAATGTATTGTGAATACAGTATTTTAAATGAGAATGTGAATTTTAGTACTCGGTTTTTATAAGAGACTTTAAGGGATCAAAAAAAGGAACATCTTAACAAAGTTCTACTGCATATGTATTCGTTAATATAAAATGCCTTGATTAACCTATATTCTCATTTATCAACCATTGATAAAGATTTTTGTGGTTAACTTTCAGTTACCTAGGATCATTAGGTCTCTGCTGTATGTTTTTCTCCAGATCTATCGATTGTGTTTTGCTATTAAAAGGTTGATGATAGCCCATAATGACTTTAACTCTGGCATTTTATAATAAACTCATTTGAAGTCTGTGTTATTAAATTGTGTAAATGCTAATAGTGTGAGGGCAAATCTGTGATCAATAATACACTGGGTTCCAGTTAATTGAACCAATGGTTTGTCAGACCAACCATTTACATTTAATTTGACCAAAATTTAAAAAAACAAAAATTAATATATGTTATACACAAAAAAATTATATCATTTAATTGGTCCGAAAATCTACCCATTTCGTTCAGTATTTCTTTTGTAGACCAATAAAACAGTATTTTATTCTGTCTAAATAAACACAGAAGTCGACTAAGGAGTCAACTAAGTTCATGAAATATTTTAATAAACTGAAAAGAAAATTGATACTGAAGAAAGACTGCAGCTGTTAGTTGCCAAGCCTACCCTATCCACTTATTATTGACAATTCATAAACATTCAGTAATGTTACAGCATTTGTTAATGATACATGTGGCTTTTATCTTAAACTGTCAAATTTGATCACAGTTTGTTTGTAAATACAGCAGAGAGTCGATTATCCGAACAAATTGGGACCAAATGGTTTTCAGATAATCAAAAGTTTGAGTAATCAGTCAATATTTATTAAATACTATACTGCGCTTGCCAACAAAACTGTTTATGGTCACTGGTCTCAGAAGTACTCTCGTGAGCAACAACAGAATTTTTTTTAAGTAACCAATTTTGCAGGACTACTGTATGAAAAGATGGAGACAAATAATAATGTAAATTTAAATCAATTACAAAAAGTAAACAAAAACTATACTGTAATTTTGGGATTAAAACTATTTACACGTACCATTCAGTTGTCCTGAAATTTTACTGTTTCTGCCTTGTTTCAACCTTAGGAAATAGTCATTGATGGTTTTTTTGTTTTAATCTTTATCCTTATTTTGGTAGCTAAATCATGCTTTTGTTTCAATAACATGAGCTGCACAGAATCACTCTCTTCTTGCTTTTTGAACCAGGACATGGTTCCATCCAAAGCCTTTATTGCATCTTTGTGATTAACTTGGTTTTCACTGTATTCTTCACTAGCAGCATTTTCTTCTCCTTGCTGTAAAAAGGCCACGATTTAATGATCATTTAAAATTTGAAATCCTGTTTCATTGTCCTTCAATAACTACTCATTCAAATCCTCTGTGTCACAATCAGAAAAGGCTAGAATCTCTTGGTACAGCTCTACAATTGTTTGCGTGTCTTCAATTTATTCAGGTCTTTTCTTAATCAATTTATTCCAGGTTTTCCCTAGTTACAGACGCCCAACTATCGACCACCAAATAGCAATAGTCTTTACTGTTAAGTTTTTTAGAAAACTTTCATGACACTCTCTACATTTTCTTCAGTTACTAAAAATAACTGTTGCAAGACTGCTTTCTTGTACACTCTCTTCAGTTTCTCAGTCACACTTTGATCCATCGGTTGGCGTAATGAAGTCACCTTGGAAGGTAAATAAACAACTTCAAAATTGTCATCAATTTAATTCAGTGAGGCAGCTTCTGGGTAGGTAGGTGCTTAAAAATTGAAAGTAGGATGTTTCCAGTTTTCTTCTCATTTTGGAGTTTTTTCATACTTTGAATAAATATTAAATGCAGCATATGAATGAAAACATCCTACCCTGCATATTAGTGGTACTCATAAATTTTTTTCAGATGTCATCCATCTATTTTTTGAACCTTGTATGTTAGAGGAAAGGATTTTAAATTTCTCAAACACTTATGCTTTTTTCACTTCTCTATCATTAGACGAGGTAGCTGGTTTATGATTTTGGCATTTGCAGCAACCGTAATTGTTACCTTCTCTTTACTGACTTTGAATCCAGGTGCATATCTTCACACTTAATAGCTAGTGATTTCCAGTTGAGCTCAGTTTCATCAGCACTGTATACCAAGTCTAATGAGTACCCTTAATCTTTTAATAAATACATAAATTTAATTTTAAACTGTTCTGCTGCAATTTAGTCTCCAGACAACTATTCACCCTGCACTTCCAGCTCTCTGATTACATGATGAAATTTGAAGTTTCCAAGTTAGTAAAGGCTTCAGAGCGCGAAAGTCAAGAGGTCCATCCATTTTAACATTCATCTCTAAAGCCTTTGTACATAACAAAGGACCGGAAATATGCTCTCCCTTACATCTTTTTTGTATATAACCCAATCAAATCTTTTCATCTTTTGGTTTCTTCATAGTTTATCATTCTCAGGTTAGAATTATGAGGCAGTGACTTAGCAAGGCAGACATGAGGAGGTATTTTTGTCTGCATAGCGAAACAATGACTCAACGCTGTTCCGATGACAACATAAATAGATCTCAATGCTTGGCTTCCTAGAGTAACCATACACACTCTAACTATTCTGTCAGTCCATATTTCAGCACTGTATATTAATTCTGCCACTTGAAATTAACATGTTTGTGTTTGAACATATTCTGAGTAGCATATGTGAAAATAACAAAAATCGAGATTACCTGGCGTTTAGTAAAGCCTATTACACTTTATTTAGAAACTTTAATAGGACTAGCCATTTATTATTTATTATTAAAAACTCAGAGTGACCTTATGGGTGTAGAGCACTTAGCTACAGCCTTTGTCCTCTCCATCCCTACCACAGGATTAGCTTAGTGGGTGCCTGCCTCTAGTGTACATACCTGCCAGCCAAACCACTTTCGCCTTGCAGCTTCCAAAGCAGGGCCCTGACAGAGCATGTGGATTGGGCTTTCCTCTTGGTCCTCGTAGCATTTCTTGCTCACTGGGGACCTGTATCTTTCAATTTTGTATTGGAACCTCCTCAGATTCCCATGGCCTATGACCAGCTCTACAATAACTCTGAGTTAAGGTCTACTTAAGGAAAGTAGCTCTTTGCGCCACAAGTCTCCCGAGTATGCCCACAGTACTTTGGATTTGGTGTACCCCAAAGTCGCATTCCATTCTTCCCTACACAGTCTGTCTTTATGTGCTGTGATCCTCTTGCGCCTCTCCTGTGGCAGGACTAGCCATTTAATCGGACGAAATTATGCTGCCAGTCTGATTATCTGGAATCTACTGTATAAAACAATAATAATATTACTAGTATTACTAGGAGTATGTCATTATAGTTTAATACATCTACTGTCCATGTTTTGTTTACAGATCTGGATGAGTGCAGTAATGGAAGTCATACATGTCATCCTTCTGCAAAGTGTATAAACACAGATGGAGGATTCCACTGCACATGTCTGCACAAACCTGTAGATAGTGAAGATTTCTCGGATTGTAAACTTAGTAAGATTTTTATTTTGAAGATGACTAATAAAAAAATATATTTCTGTAAATATATTAAAGACATATATTATGCAATATATTTATTTGGTTAGGTAATGGAATAATAGGTAGATCTACTTGGTATATAGTTTAAAGGTGTTTTTTCAATTCCTTCTATTAGTTCACACACTCACTCTCTCTCTCTCTCTCTGACTCTCTCTCTCTCTCTCTCTCTCTCTCTCTCTCTCTCTCTCTCTGACTCTCTCTCTCTCTCTCTCTCTGACTCTCTCTCTCTCTCTCTCTCTCTCTCTCTCTCTATATATATATATATATATATATATATATATATATATATATATATATATATATTGTATTTTTAAGATGAAAATTTTCTTGATAAAATGTATATGTTTAATAAAACCATTTTCATACAAGAATAAAACCTTTTTTTAATTTTATTATAAAGTATAAGCTTTTGACCGATTAGCAGTATCGGCATTATCAAAACTAACTCAGTACACTTCTAACTTATTCTGTGCCTACATTAAGACTCTTACATTGAGTCTTAATGTAGGCACAGAATAAGTTAGAAGTGTACTAAGTTAGTTTTGATAATGCCGATACTGCTAATCGGCGAAAAGCTTAAACTTTATAATAAAATTAAAAAAAGGTTTTATTCTAGTATGAAAGTGGTTTTATTAAATATATATATATTCTTGATATTTAACATTATCCATTGTTTTTCCGTTGCACTGACTTTATGAAGTTAATATATTACTTATGTGAGTAATTTTATCCACCATTAAGTGCAATAATTTTACCTTGAGTGATGAGGCACCTTTCGGTCGTAGACCATTGTCGAAACACCGGCTTCACGGACGTAGCATCCACAGCAGAGAAAAATCAGTGATTCGACAATGGTCTACGACCGAAAGGTGCCTCATCACTCAAGGTAAAATTATTGCACTTAATGGTGGATAAAATTACTCACATAAGTAATATATTAACTTCATATATATATATATATATATATATATATATATATATATTTATTTATTTATTT
Organism: Prosapia bicincta; assembly: GCA_036971475.1. Lineage (NCBI taxonomy): Eukaryota > Metazoa > Arthropoda > Insecta > Hemiptera > Cercopidae > Prosapia > Prosapia bicincta. The sequence goes on along the minus strand of JBAIZL010000003.1, from coordinate 86,548,365 downwards.
ATTGATATTTAACGTTATCCATTGTTTTTCCGTTGCACTGACTTTATGAAGTTAATATATTACTATTGTAAGTAATTTTATCCACCATTATGAGTGATTCCACAATGGTCAAGTGACCGATAGGCGCCTCATCACACAAGGTAAAATCATTGCACTTAATGGTGGATAAAATTACTTACATTAGTAATATATTAACTTCATATATATATACATCTTGTTCAAAATTTCAATCATTAATAAAATATTTTTTATTCATCCACTCCAGTTCAAATACATTTTCTTAAACTTATAGTGGATGACAATTGATGTTGATATAATTTTTTTCAAGTATTAATTAATTAAATTTATTCAAATAATTTTAGTTTTTATGGAAGAAAAACTTATTACAAAAGGAGCAAGATATGTAATATATGTTTTCTGTCCCATTTTTCTTAAAATAAGTGATTTTGTAGAACAGCTGATTTTATTTTATAGGTTTGTTGTAGAACGTCTGTTTTTAATGCATAGGTTGTGTAACTTTATTTATATTTTTTGTAAAAAAGTTATTTATATTTAATACCAAGTAACTCAAATCAAATTTAATTTGGTTTAATTTAAGTAGGAATTTACTTCAAAAGTTGTTATTTATATTACTTGTTTTATAATATACAGGCACTCTATGGTAAGTCTACCCACTCTTCATATATTTACCTGATTTAAGAGACCAGCCCTCTTAAAACTTTTTGTCTGTTTTCTGGTATTTAAAATTTATATACAGACCTCTGGTCAGTTACTAAAAGAATCTATTTTTTAATAAGCTTTGAATTTCAGCAGAACAAATGTGGGTATGTGTGTTCCCCCGAGCTTGTATACAAAGGTAATTATTATATATTAACATATAGCAACTCCTAATTAATAATTTATTTTAATAATAATTCTACTCTAGTCCCTCCAACACTCTTAATTCAATACTAAACTATTCAGCATAAACTAGATTTTAGTATTTTTGTAGGTATATTGTAAATTTTCACAATCTTATACAGTAGAGTCTTGAAATTCCAAGTCTCAATATTTCAAGCACCCGTTAAATTTGAGCCTGTTATATCTATTTGAGAGAAAATGGTGAGCCGGGCTTCAAAGAAATATTTATGTCAATACTGTATACAAAGGAAATGAGTCTGGCTTCCAAGAAATGTTTTTATAAAGTTCTATAAACGTATTTAGTATATTTTTAATTACAGTATTAGGGTTCATTAAAACTCCTAATTTTTCTAATGCACAGGAATGTACTTCTGTGTAATTCAAGTTTTCACTAATCCGAGTGGGTCTCAGTCCCATTTATCTTGAATTATAGAGACTCTACTGTATTTATAGTTTACCTTTATTTAACATTACCTTTTCACCTACGAATTTTCTTTAAAAAATGCAATAATTGAAATTTGTTCAAATTTTAAAATTAGTATGTTTTCACCTCTGTATAAGAATGCTAGCTGTACACTGCCACATGTTGCTATAGCTTAATGTGGTAGCATGAATGAGAAATGAGAAACAAAATAAACAATATTTTTCATAGAAGTTTAATTTTGCAATGCTTCAGAGGCTAAGGCTATGTAATTTTTTGATCAAACGTTGCCAAAATCAATCTGATAAGAAATGTTTTCCCAGTTCCTCCTGGCGCATCCAAGAAAAATTTCCTTTAACTCCGTCCTTTATCATTTGTATTATACGATCATAAATGAACTTATGTTCACTTGTCAATTAGAGAATGCTTAATTGGACATATAATTTAAGATCATCAGTGTTGTAACTCTATTTACAAGGCAAATCCACATCAAATGATGTCGCAGCTCGGGTGGGTGCTGGCATTCCCTAATTATCTCTACTTACGATTTGGCAAACGGTTCGGCTCAATCTCAACATTATCACACAAAAGTACCCTAATTAAGGATGCAGATGAATATGTTTCTTTTTGGTAATAAACAATGTAATTGGGAATTTGTTGTACACAGATCTCCTAGAAAAGTAAAAAATTAAAATAAGTCATTTGTTGATTCCATCTTCGCGTGAGCTACTAGTGATCACTTACACTTTTAAAATGTTTTAAACTTGCCTATAGTAGCACTTACTTTGCTTGTTGAGGACGGCCGTTTCAGGAGATGTGTCCCTTTGTCAACTCAGACCATAACTGATCTCAAGGTTTGCGTAGGTTAGGGTGGGGGTGGGATATTTTGGTGGTGTGGGTGTATTTTGTGTGTATTAGGAGTTATGATGTCAAAAAGTGTGTGTGAGTTGTATTGTAATTGTGTGTTGAGTATGTGTGTAAGGTGTAGTTTGAAGTGCCTATATATTTCGTATTGTTCGGTTATGTAGCATCGGTTATTTCTGTGTTGTTTATGAAGAATTTGTAGGTTAGATGTTATGTCTATGTAGTCATGTTTTGTGGAGTTGAGATGATCGGCGAAGTTTGATTGGTAGTTATTGTTTTTTAGTGCTACATCACCATTACAAAGCATTAGTAGCTTGCAGTATAGTTTGTAATTACAAATACAGTATATTACTCTATTTGCATATAAGACATGAAAACATATTACAGTACCTTGTAAAAACAATAACACTAGCAAGGAAAAATATGGTATATTCAATCTATGTATGTTTTAGTTTTTAAAAAGTCTCCATTTTCTTTTGATTTTTTTTCTGATGGTGCCTGTACTACGTGACATTGTAGATGGTGTTTGTTATTACTGTGTCAAATACGGATCATGGTGACAAATTAAAAAGTGGCGAAGTATAGAGGTTCTAGTCTATACAAATATTTTTTCACAAATAAATTATTTTTCATTTACTTCATGTAGATAAGTTACATAAGTACATTTATCTGTTTCTCAGGTTGTATGTTAGATGGTGAAGAAGTAGAGAATGGATTAGAAATCTCACCCAAAGGAGAACCGTGCAAACGTTGCACATGTTTGAATGGAGTGTTGAGTTGCATGGAACCTCAGTGCGATTGTTCAGAGGTAGGCTCAGATAAAGACAAATGCTGTCCTCAGTGTGATCCTAAAGCTGCATGTAAGCACCAAGAACTCAGGCACGTGGAGTTTAGAAGTGGGGAGAGGTGGATTTACCAATGCCAAACATGCGAATGCCTAGTAGGTTGTCATAATTGTTTACATTTCTAATAATTTTCTAACATGTTTATTTTTTAACAACCATCATATAATTTAGGACAACGCAGATCTTATGAACTGTTCTTAATAACAACCAAGATATTATCTTTATCAGCAAATTAGAGGTAATTTGTTTTACCTTTCCTTTAGATCAACATCTATTTCATGATATAACTAATTTCATAATTTCTCACTCGGAATTCCATATTTTTGAGTGAATGCCGTAAAACCACACTCAAAATCATTGGTAAGGCAGAAAGTTACTTTATTTATTACCCTGTTTGAGTGATATAAGTAGTAATAAATTTGTTAATCTATTGGTTTTGCAAACTATAACACGTTAGTATAAAGGTTTATGTTATTATCCACACAACAGAACCAATGAAAGACAGAAATCTGAATCCAAAGCTACATAACACATCAGAGGAATAGGAGACATTTAATGTCATGAATTCACAGTAATAGACATTTTAATTGACAACAAGCTGTACACATTTGGGCCACAAGTGTGTGTGTGTGTGTGTGTGTGTGTGTGTGTGTGTATGTGTGTGTGTGTGTGTATTTATTTATGAGCCAGTTAGACAATATTTACAGAAAACATAGTACATCTTTAGCCTATGTTATTTACTCAATAATGAGTCAAAATTATTTTAAAATTTTTTAGTGATATTTTATTTTACGTCTCTTTATTATTATATGATGAGCTTGAATCAGTAATCATAAAATTATATAATTAATGGATTTCCCACAGTTCTATAAAACATACTCAATGTACTGTGATGATTAAACAGTAGTTTCCATTATGAGAGTAATCACTTGTTAAAACATCTTTCCATTATCACCAAGTTTTAACACATTTCAATAGTTTTTTATTATTGTTGACACTTCATTAGCAACTTCTAAGCAATTTCCATTCTTCTAAAATTCAACAATATTGGAGAAAATTTTGCAGTTACAGGTTTTCATGTAAAATATCTACACACAAATTTAAAAGCATTTTTCAGTTAATATTATCAGCAACTTCTCAGATTATAATTCTGTGATCATTCATAATTAATAATATTGATCTCAAGGACCATCCGGTGCTTTTGTCATCTTGAATATCTTTACAGCTTTCTTCGAAATGTTTACACCATTTGTAAAGCCTTGTTTTACATATACAACGGACTCCTCAAAAGCAGTGTTCAGCATTTTTAAAACTTAATTACACTTTATTCCATTCCTATAGCAAAATATAATCCAATTCTCATATCCATTTTTTACACAAATAAATAACAATAAGTGTAACCTTTTTGATAGCTGACTGAATACCCAAATAATTAATAATGTACAAATGATTACCAACATAAAAAATACACACTATGTTTGACAAAAACTATGCAAACATTTTCTGTAATTTTTAATAGACTTTGCAAAAGGAATAGAGGTTTTTTTAAAAGTTGTTAAACTTCAAAATTGTTAGATTCAGTAAACATATTTTTCTAGTAAAACTTGATTCTAGGTATCAGTAAGAATCTATTAGCAAATTGATATAAAAATATGAAGTATATTTTAAAATGTGTCTGTTATTTTATTTATTTAAAACCCAAGTTTTAATTATTTCATTTTATGTATTTTAACTTTTAGTTATTGCAGTTTTAATTGATAAAACTATATACAGTTTATCGATTTTAAATTAATAAAAATAAATCCATTTTCATGCCTATTACTCTGTTTTTATTACTTAAAATGCAGTAACAAATTATTACTTGCAACTTTTAATTTGAGTTTTTGTTGAGCAAGAGGTTCAAAACATTTTCTAATAGTCTTATACCTATTTATTTCTTTTATTAAAATTTTGTTATTAAAATTTAATATTGTTAATAATTGTTATATATATATTGTTAATTTTAAGAGTTTATATAATTTTAAAGTTAAAAAGAAACAAAATAAAATTAAAATTCAAGTTAATTCGTTTTAGATGTTTTTATGATATTTGTTTATTTTATCTTCACGTGAGCTACTAGTTTTCACTAAAACACTTGTAAATATTTACAAATTTGCCTATAGTAGCACTTACTTATATTTGTTGAGGACGGCCATTTCAGGAGAAGTGTCCCATTGTCAACTCAGACTGTAACTGATCTCATTACGCTAATACCCTAACCTATGAAAACCTTGAGATCAGTTACAGTCTGAGTTGACAATGGGACACATGTCCTCAACAAATATAAGTAAGTGCTGCTATAGGCAAGTTTGTAAATATTTACAACTGTTGTAGTGTTTTCATGACTTAAAATGAGTTAATATTATGAATAAAATGTAAAATATTTAAAACCACAAATTCTATGAGATAAACTTTACTAATATTTCTCTTTCTTCACTTGACTTCATTCAAAAATAAATGTTTGTAAAGATTAAGCAACTCTATGATGCTCAATGTTTAATATTTTGTACAGTATGGTGAAGTAGACTGCTGGCCAATGGAATGTCCACCTCTTAGTTGTTCAGATCCAGTGCTGACACCAGGGGATTGTTGTGCTCGTTGTCATGACGATCCCTGTTCACTGGACAGTTTTAATTCAAGTACTTCTACAGGACAACCTTGTGCGTATGCAGGGAGACTGTACGATTCCGGAAGCCATTGGAATGACCCGTATAACAGATGTACTGCTTGTAACTGTAAGGTAAGCTTTGAATTCAGCTACAGCTAATTACTTTCATATGTTATAACAAAGCCTTTATTATTGGTTTTGTGTAGTGAAGTGGTTTTTATTTAGCCTGGTCAATTAACACTAACCTAAGTGAAAACTTTACTTTCAAATATATTGTGGCATTTAAATAACTTATCTGGGCTCCTCAGGACTAGTAAAGCAAACCTTACAACTTGCCTAAAAGTTGTTCCAAAATATCTAAAGCTAGGTAGAGTTTGAAACTACATAATTTGTAGGATACAATTTTTAATAACAATACAGCTCAAATATAAAAATTATTTTAAGTTAAACAATTCTTAGATTGGTTGTTCAAAAATGCCAATGTAAGTCAAAATCATAGATACTGACTTTCAAAATAAGATAGTCACCAACTACAATATTATGTTAATCTGTTTGAAATGTATTTTCAATACCAATTGAAATATCCCTTTACCGTTATTCTCCAAGTACGAGGGTGGTCCACAAAGTAACCTCCGTTTTAAAATAAAAAATAAACCAGTTGAGATACAAAAAATTTATTATATACATGTTAAAACTACAGCTTTTTTCTACTTTTCTACATATTCACCATACAAATTCAAGCACTTTTCATATCTTTCAACAGTTTTTGAAATTCCGTCTTTAAAAAAATCTGCCGCCTGAGAACGTAGCCAGCCTGTTACAGCGTTTTGAAGCTCTTCATCACTCGAAAACCTCTGAGATGCAAGCCACCGCTTCATGTAAAGGAAAAGATGGAAATCACTGGGAGCCAAGTCCGGGCTGTAGGGAAGGTGGTCAAAAACGTACTATTTAAACTTTTCCAAAAGTTCAGTTGTTTTTTGAGCTGTGTGAGGGCGGGCATTGTCATGGACAAAAACAACGCCAGATGTCACAAGTCACAACGTTTGTTTTGAATCGCTCGTCGTAGCCGTTTTAAGGTTTCACAATAAGCTGCAGCTGTAATGGTCGTACCACGCTCCATAAATTCAATGAGCAAGATACCCTTAGCATCCCAAAAAACTGTAGCCATCAATTTTATCGCTGAAAAGGATTGGCGAGCTTTCTTTGGCTTGCTTGGCGAAGCGGTATGACCCCATTGCATTGACTGTTGTTTTGTTTCGGCATTCACATAGGCTACCCAAGTCTCATCTCCTGTTCAAAAATGTTTCTCCTTCAACATCATACCGAGTAAGAAAGTCTATGGCAGAACTCATTCTTTTCATTTTGTGATCATCGGTGAGCACTTTTGGAATCCAACAAGCACAAAACTTGTGATAGCCTAGTTTTTCTGTCACTATCTCATGCACAAGACTTCGAGAAGTTTCAGGAAAATGATCTGAAAGTTCCGAGATTGTGAAGCGACGGTTCTCGCGAATTTTCTCATCCACTTTGTTCACCAAGTCATCACTGACGAGAGATGGCCTACCACTCCGGTCTTCATCGTGAATGTTCGTTCTTCCATTTTTAAAAAAACGAACCCATTGACGGACTACACCTTCGCTCGTAATGTTTGGGCCATACACCGCACTCAATTCACGATGAATTTCAGCTGCTGTGTAACTTTTCCACCACAGAAATCTTATTACACCTCGCACTTCACACTTGGCGGGATTTTCTATCGCGGTGCTCATGTTTTTACGTTATAACAAAAGAACGCACGATCGTACAGTACTCTCCCTTGCACAGCTAGAAGCATACTCAACGGCTGCGCACACCGATGTGAGAATGGCGGCGCTACTCCCACTACTTATCACGCCACGCCCAAACGGCGGTTACTTTGTGGACCACCCTCGTATGTTTTATTCATGACAGCTTCTTATTTTTCAAATAATTAGCAGCTACAATGAAGTTTGGTACTGTATAGTCATTACAACTGTATTTGTACCATATAATACTGATAAAACTACGATAGGGGCTAGTGGAGTTTAAACTTTTCTAAGTTTGCTAGTCTCTAGGACACTAATAGGTACTTTGTTCTGGCATTGCAACCTACAGTCACATTGATTTTATTATAAACAAGCCTGCCTATATAATTGTAAATACCTTCTGTTGTTTTACATTCATTATAATATTTCAAACCTGTTTAAAACTAGTTCAGAGACTAAAACTATTCTTGAAGGAAAATAAAAATAATATAGGTATTATTTTTGAAGAGATTAACATATTTAAAGAATACTGAATTCAGTTTTTCTCCTGGGAACAAATAAAACTAGTTTCTTCACTTTTATCATATATTTTTTAACTATAAAAAATACTAAACATAGTAAATAAATGGTAGTTATAAAGGCTAACAAGTATTGGTGTTAATTTAGCCATTTTGGAAATAATATGTCTTAAAACTGTTTTATTTACATTTGTAGTTTATTGATTAATTTTATTATACTACATTTTTCTTTTGTCAGGACTCATACAATCATAATATCATCACTCACATTTTTTGTCCAAAATTTTTTGTAACTCTTTCTTCGTCCTCTTCGAGACCCCCTCGAATTACCAAAAACTTTGATTACACGGGAATACATTCCTGTGCATCAGAAAAAATAAGAGTTTTAATGACCCTAATACTATAAATAAAAATTAACTAAATAAGTTTATAGAACTTTATCTGAATATTTCTTGGAATCCTGACTCATTTCCTTTCCATAGTGTATGGCTATAAACATTTCTTGGAATCACAACTCATCCCCTTTGCATACAGTATTGATATAAACATTTCTTGGAAGCCCGACTCGTTTCTTTTACATATTGTATAGATATAAACATTTCTTTAATGCCAGGTTCATTTCCTTGGCATACCATATGACTATAAACATTTCTTTATAGCCCATCTCATCATTTTCTTTCAAATAGATAAAATTCGCTCAAATAGATATAGGCTCGAATTTATCAGAAGATCGAAATATCGGGACTCGAAATTTCGAGACTCTAACGTACTTCCTATGTATTCCTTGTCTGGTAAGTAATGTTCTCCCCTATAATATCTTTCTCACTCTAATCACTATAATTTTCAATAAAATTTTCCCCTTGCGAAATGTCATACACTACAGTTTTTAAATTACAGAAGTATTACTCACAAAAAACAACTAATTACGCTCATATCTTGGATAGGTGCAAGACCTATAATCGTAACCAACGCCTTTATAGCAGGATTAATAAAATTGTAGTTACTGTTCAAACAAATTTTTATTTAGTTTATGGTAAAGGAAATTACATACATTGATGATTTTTTTACATTTTAAGGTAAACAATAGAATAAAGCTAAAATCACCTCTACCTTTTCATCATCCTTATATGAACGATAAGTAAAACAGTGAATTATGAATAACTTTGAACATTTAGAGACAGGGGAAGGACAAGGGTTGCTTGTGCGAAGTTTCTTACCTCAACAATAGCTACTCTTTACTGAATTATATAAAGGAGTCCACATGCTATGCAGTATATTGGTGATTAAAACACTTTAATGAAACTGGCAATGAATAATTAAATATTCACATAGTCTATTCTGGGCAAGAATTTTAAATGCAAACAGGTTACCTACAAAATCCACAGTGAGGTGTAATTTAAAACTATATATTTTGCAAGAATGCAATTTTTAAAATATTAATAATTATATGAGTAAAATTTTATTTTAGTTTACTCAAGTAAAATATACAAGTTTTTAAAGTAAGTACTGTTTCAAATTCCACCGTTGTGGAATACCAGCGCTGTGGTCGGCAATTTGCTCATGAGAACTGTATACCAATATCTGTTGGAAAGCCGCAGACGCCATTACAGATCCATTCATCACTGTTAAAGGTTGTTTAGTTGTGTTTAAAATAGCTCGTACGATCAAAAATGGTGCCGACAGTGTGATATGTTTCCTTAATGTTAAAGGCATGAAACCATTTGGCATTCATTCTGAGATCTGTGAATTATACGAAGAAAATGTCATGAGTAAGAGATGGTAAGGAAATGGGTAAAAGCCTTTAAAGATGGCCATATGAATCTCCATCTCAAGGACGACAGTCACTCATCACTGATGACTTGGTACAAAATTGATGGAAAAATTAAAGAGAACAAACACTTTGCGATTTCATCAGTATCTTATGAGTTTTCTCAAGAGTCAAGAAGTATAATTTACGAAATTGTGACAGTAAATTTGAAGTACGCTCGAGCTGGGTCCAGCCAGGAGGTAGATTCCTTCAAGGGCGGTTTTCAGAAGCTGGTAACACGATATGACAAGTATCTCAATATTGATGGAAATTATTTTGAAAAATAGTTTAAGGTACAGGCTTTTATATTAAAATAATTTTGTTACACCACGTCAACTTTTTTAAAAACTTACTTTAAAAATACGCCACTTTTTGTATATTATTAAACATTATTATTTAAAAGAGTTTAAATAATGTTTTGCAATAAGTTTTTTAGAGGTTGTAAAAGCTTTTTCTTCTGACCCTGAGCAGGTCCAGCTTTAAAAAACGCAAGTGTAATCCTAGCCTAAGAATAGGTATGGTCCTATGTTAAGTATTTTTAATATTTTCTCATCAAGTTCTGCTATTTGCATATTTTTTAAACTACTACTTAGTTGTAGTAAAAATAGTAATAAATATTTTATTGATTTATACTAAATTATTATTTAAGTTGATGGTTATCTATTAATCATTAAGTAAATTATATTTTACACATTTTTCTTTAGGTAAGATGGTTATGATTTCTTGATCATCGTAGTTAGGTTTGTGTTTTTGCTAAATTATTCATAAATAGATTTTAGTCCCTATAAATACACTTCTAATTTCAAATTCTGTGTCATATTTCTATTGTTTAATTACTTTGGTAATAACAATAGTAATTGTATACGTTTTTAACAAATACTTGTGTTTCTAATAGTTTTAAATATGATATGTATATTTCATAACTATTTTAATTTGTTTTTTATTAAATTCTTGTTCAATAGCCAAAGTATTTATTTATTTAATGATATTTCTCTATCCATCTCTAATATTTAAAATTTAAAGTAAATTATTTTATTTTATAATATTAAAAAAAATACCTTTAGCGTATATTTTTTTATATACAGTATATTTATTGTATTTGCAGACCTTTTAAAATAAATTCTAAAGAAGTTTTAGTAATTTTAAAATAATATAAAAGTGAAATTGTATTTATATAACTGGTTTTAAAATTTGTTTACAATGTTCATTGAAAATGAACTAAACAACATTTTTATCCTTTCTAAAATCCAATTGCAAAGACCTCACTGGTAGTGTATAATTTCATTCATTTTCTGAATTCAACCTATCGAAATTTATAGAAAACTTGAAACATTTTAGAGTAATAATGTAGTGAAAGATCTTCTTGTGAAAAAATAGTCCATAATATTTAATCAAGCAGTGTCCACAACAAAGACCTGTGTAGGAGGTATCAGATATTATAGACAAGATGAAAACAAAGTTGGAAAAGAAATTTTGGAAAACTCATGCTTTACTTTGAGTACCTTACATAAATCTTTCATATAAGTTATAAGATGTTTCATATACGAAATATTTTTAGAGCCCCTTGCCTCCAAGAAAATGTATAAAATAAAATTTGTTGAAATGCAGTGTTTGTGTAATATTTTACTGATTTTTTTTCTTTAAGTCAGTGGTAACAAGTAGTGAATGGCCTTTCACTCCATTCTTTGTTATGTACCCTAGTTTTCTTGGTTAAAGATTATGCACCATTAACTCCCAAGAGACTTGTTCATTGCACTATTACAATAAACTTGTTTTAATTTTTCTACAAATTTCAATAGCTCGAAAATTTAGTAGATTCAGAAAAAAATGTGTACTATACACTTCAAATCTGGAGGAATTTCTGGTGAACACTGCCATTTTAATAGGTTATAGAACAAAAACTAATGAATGTACGGCAACGAAAGTTCTCACACTGAGTTGAGAGAAAGAGCTGACTAGTGTGCATACAAACTCAGTGGATGGGGATCATTGGAACATGTTTTATAGATAATTTCTTTTTTGTATAAGATTTGTTTTGTACTGACAACTTCCTGAAATAAAATAAAAGACTAATTTTTAAATTAAATCTTATGCCTAATAGTTACCTATTAATAACATTGTTACAAATTTTTTTAAATAAATTTATTTTGAATCATTCATTAATGTACATTAGGATTATTCTGGTAAGTGACAATGCCACATATCATGTGCTCACATCTTCATATTCCATAGAGATTCTGAGATAGTAACTGTGTGTTATAGTGTGAGTGTATTCACTTATATATGGCTGTTTGTAAGTGTGTATTTTAAGTTGAATGGTAGCCGCTCCATATCCAATTTCATTCATTTCATTCCATTATGCTTTAATGCTGGAATATTTGTTCTTGCAGAAATGATTTAGTTAGAACTAGTATGCTGGTGTGTTTCTACATGAACAGCTTCTCTATATTTACTCATCTTTAGTTTGTTACCTTTCAATTTTCCACAAATTTACAAATAGTCAATTTTTTTATGAAATTTAAAACTTGGGTTATTTTTATTTTTTATTATTAAAAATTTTAAATAATCTTTCCAGGTAAGTAGAGGGAGACAACAATTTTTATTGACGGTGTTCTACTTTTTAATTTATTCATTTTGTCTTATGAATTTTAGCTTATTAATAAAATAAATGTTGAGCTTATGTATTTTAGTTATAAATAAACGTATTTTTGGACCAAGCATATTTGTGAAAAAATATTTTTTTCCCTTTCTCTTCATGACTATTGGCTCTCTAAACACTAAACCTATTAAAATTGCTTAGAAAAAGATTTACATTTATTTTATTGCTTTTTCATTTTTTTTATGAATGTCTAGAGTTGGCACTCTTCGGTACTAGAGAATATCATAGTATTTTTTTCTCTCTCTTTTTCTCTCTTCGGTAATATGTCTGGTTAGGAACAGCACATAATTCCATTTATCACAGTTGTATTCTTATTGCAGAAAAAGCTTTAGTCAAAGATATTGATCTTGTTGATGTGAATAGTCAGACAGAGCCTATATTCAGGCAAATTTTACAATAACTTTTTTTTTATATTTCTGTCAATTTTAACTGATATTGGACCAATGTTTCAATTTTTATGTATTTCCAGTTTTTGACAAGCCTTGTAGAAGATTATGCTACAACCAAAGACCATTCTATGTAGATCAAGGGTTCTTTCCTGTCCAATGTAATATTTGATTCATTGCCACTCCATCCTATCTTTTAGTTGGTTACGTAATACTAAAGACAAAAAGATAGCACAGGCTATTCATTTATGCTGATAAACATTTTTGGATTTTGCTTTAAATTTCAGTTGTATTTTAAATTTCTTATAATTATTCTTGCACAGGGTAGATTTTGCTGCTATTTTAGCAGTTGTTGGTTGAATTATGAAGAAATAATAATTTCCTTTTATATGTAGCTGTTTTATGTACATGAAATTCCTCAGAATATGTATTTTACACTAGTTCAGTACAAAGTGACTTGGACGGTCAATAATTTTAGTCAGTTATTTAAATCATAAAAATAGGGAAAAGTAAATCAGATTTTTTCATGTTTACTACTGAATTTTTTAAAACTTTAAATTAATAATAATTTAATTAGTTGGAAACTGAAATACCAATAAAATATTATAAGATTTATTAGTAACTTATCTCTTAAAATTGGTTGTTTTATTTTGATTTCACTAATTAAATCATTAGTAATTATTTGAAGAACTAAGTAAAAACTATCAACTTACTTGCTGACATATTTTGAAACCGTTGTTTGATTAACCAGCTACTGTCACTGATCGTTCATGGTTGCAAAAGTATGATTTATGGGTGTGAATCGGCAGGGTATGCACTATGTAATGGAAAAGAAGATTAAATTCAAAGTTTGTGTGTTTGCTTTAGATATGTTGTTTTTGTGTTAAGTGATGTTTGTATATTTTGAATTTTTCTGTATTGGTGAAAAATCCATGTACTATGATTTAGTACAGGGGGAATGTTTAAATTAATCTGGCTGTTTATGTATGTGTATAGGGTGTTTTGTACATGTGTTGAGTAGCTGAATTTTGGATTTATGTTTGTATGTCGTTGATGTATTCTTTGTATCTTGTGTTAATGATTTACTGGTTTGGGCAATGTAGAAGCTGGGGGAGTCGTTACATGTAATTTTATACATACCAGTTGATTTGTATTTGTCTTGTTTGTTTTTTTGAGCGGTTGTATGTGTTTTTCTTAAGAGTGTTTGTTGTTTTGTGTCTTATCTAGTAATTGAGTTCCCTGAAGGTAGAAGCAATTTTTTATGGGTGTTGCATAAGTGATGTAGATATATTTATTTGTTTTGTGCTTTGTTTGTGTGGTGGTGTTGTTTTGGTTTAATTTACTTGAGTACATTATCTATAAGGGATAAGTAGCCGTTTTGTTGGGCGGTGTATTTTATTCTATTTAGCACTTCGTCATAGTCTTTTTGTCGCATAAGTAAATTAATTAGGTGGTGTAACATATGGTTAAATGCAGCGTGTTTGTGTTGTTAGGTAATTAGATGTGTTGTATATGACGGTATGAGTGGTTCGCAGTATCCTATATATTTTTTAATTGTTTTAAAACTGTATTTTTGAGCTGAGTTTTGTGGTTGTGAGGTCCAGAAAATTTATTTCAAGAGTGAATGTTAGTTTTTTATGTATATTACGTTTATTGACGTAATTGTGTACTTATTTGAGTTGTGATATGTTCCCATTATATAATAATAATGGGAAAAACAGAGATAAGACAAACAGTTTAGAGGTTTGTATGTTTTTCAGCTTCTCTCCCTTTCTTATGCCTAAGGTTAACGCATAAGGTTAAGCAATTAGCCTTTTTAACAGCATCCCTATTAAATAAAACATATCAAAAAATCAGAACTACCTGATCTTTTGCAAAGATATATACTTTGACTAGATTGTAAATAGAATATCCTAACTTTTAACCGCAAAACACATCAGCAACTTTGTAGAGAACTCTGAATGAAATTGACACGTTGACAAAATGAAAAGCCTTCTTAGACATTATGACTAAAATTCTCTTGACAAATTGAACAAACTTATTATCCCAGGTTGATATCCAGAGTAATTTTAACTAAATTCCATTTTATTTTGTTCTCCAAAAAAAATTAATAAATAATTTTAAAAAACATATCATTTACTACTAAAACAAATAACATTTACTCTTAATAATTATTCAAATTATATTTTTAATGTAATTCATATTGTTGGATTCCAAATTTTAAACCATCTTGGAAAATTCTTTAAGACATTTCTTTCTCTAACTGCTAAAATGGTCCTGAAAATAAAATGTTTCTATTGAGACTCTTAATCATTCAAAACATTTGATTGTAGCAATGTAACATTGTTTGGTATTGTAGTTGATAGTATAGCAGCAAAACTACCCTGAATTTTATTGTGTTTGCAGTGTGTATTCCATGTAGTTGTTAAGATTAATTTGATGTAGATTTGTGATTAATAAAGCTTTTGGAAATGTGAAAACTTAACTCTCATTTTTCAAACATAATATAATTATTGTATTGATCTGAGATTTCCAATTTTTAGATGTATTTATTAAATTTAGATGTACAATTTATAATAAAATTACTAATATTATAAGTTAATCATTAAAAAGATTTGATATTACTTTAAAATTTATGCCATATTGCTCCATTAATTTTTTTAAATGTTATTGATAATTCAAATATATTTGTTAGCTGTTTTTCTGTACCGGTCAGTAACAATTTTTAAATAATGTTGCTATCATATATTGAAATTTATTTCATTTTTAAATCTTATTACTAAATAATAAATAAGTGTGTTTTCACATTTCCTGTTGTGTTAGAATTATATTAACATGCATATTCTAACAGAGTTGTGGTGTGTACTCGTTTTCAGGTGCCGTTCTGCGACTCATTGGTGAGCAATTTGGCCTGTTGTGTGCATCGGTAATTCACGAGATACCTACACTTAAACAAAATTAATTTTAATTTAGATAAAATAACACTAAAAAAATCTTTTATTTTAAATTGAAATAAGACCTAATCTACTTTTTTTGGGTTCTGTTTGTGTCCTTGGGAAATGAAAGGTAACGTAGCACGTTGAATGTAGTTAGTGTAAGAGTATAGCATGGAGTTGTCAGACAGAAAAGAAGTAAGTATGCTGATAAAAGAATTACTCATCTTTTAACAGTTTGTTTTTTTGTAGATTAACACAACTGCTTTAGATCTTGCCTTAGAAAAAAAGGGGAAGAGCAAACAATGTAAAATTATTTATGAAATTAACATTGTGTTAGAACAAAAATTTGATTTATTTGTAGTTGAATATAAAAAGAAATTGTATATCTGCAGAAATTATATAAGAAATAATATTCTACAATGTTATTACATAAAAATGTTTTACTGGATTTTCAAGTAAGACAAACTTTTGTTATAAGAAAAACTTTAGTTTCATAACAAAAATATTTCGAAATTTATAGTTAGTTGACTATTGTGTAACTATTCAAATCTGAACACATTTAAGACTATTCCATTTAGATGCATCCTGTGCTATATCAGACTTTTCAGCACGATTCACCCTAATATGACCAGTGTACTCTATTTCAGTGACTTACTTTTATCATTATTTGTTCTTTTTGATTTTATAAAATTTTTAAAAGCATTGAGAAATAAATGTTCAATTGTTATACTGGTATTGGGCATTTCACTGATAAACCATTTGAAAGATCTGCCAGACTTATTGGTAAATAATATCTTGAAAGGCTAGATTTAATTCTCACTATAACAGATACTACTAAAAGTAACCTTATATTCTTTACGAAGCTTTTAACACTTGCTCTCGCCATCCACATCCAAATTCCAAAATTCAAGTTGAATTTTAAATTTATATAAACAAACAACTGAAATCACACAAGGTCTTTCTATATTCATATCATAACAATAAAACTGTTTGGCTTATGAATTTTGCTATCCATCAGCGAAACATTACTAGTTATCAATTAACTTGATGAAAATCATTTCATACTAATATTTCTTGATGATATTTCAGAAACTTTAACAAAATTATTAGACTTAATCAACAACTTGCCAAACTTATAATTTAAAGTTGCTTTTTGTAATCATCTTGAATTCACTGATTAAACTATAATTAAATAATACTCAACTAAGTGAATACTTGAGAACTTACTTGCTGATGAGTTTCGAAACAATCGTTCATTTTATGAAGCAAAGCCTCTACTGGCGAAGTCGCACAATGTATAAAAGATTGTTGCCATAAGGTTTATGAGTATAGTGGGGGTATGTTAGGTTGGCTGTTTCCTATGTAATGGAATAGGGTACTCTATAAATATGTGGTACTAATTTAAATATTCTCCACATATTAAACCAAAGTAAAAAAAAACTAACAACTATAGAAAAATACAAAATATACAAACATCACGCAACAGATAAAGTAAATATATTAAATGACCACACAGACACAATTTGAAGCCAACACCTTGTTCCTTTACATAGTAAACAACCAACTTAACCTACCTTCACTACACTCATAAATCTTATGCTGGCAACCTTTTATACCTCGAGCGATGTCACCAGTAGAGGCTTTGCTTCTTAAAAAGAAGGATTGTTTCAAAAATGCATCGCCAAGAAAGTTCTTAAGTAATCACTTAGTTAAGTATTATTTTATTATAATTTAAGATAAACATTTTCGTATCATACCACATGATTTTCATCAGTATTTAATATATATATTTTTGGTATTTAACATTATCTATTATTGTTCCGTTACACCGACTTTATAGAGTTATTATATGTTATTGTAAATAATTATTCCACCATTAAGTGCAATTAATTTTTACCTTATGATGAGGTACCTTTTGGTCACTTGTCCAAAAAATCTATATATATATTCAAGATTAAATAATATACACTAATTACAGGAATTAATTTATTGAATAATATACTCAAAGCTTTTCATTGGTTGACATTACCAACATCCTCAGGAATTACTAAGAATTCTTAGTAATTCCTGAGGATGTTCAAACCAACGAAAAGCTTTGAGTGTATTATTCAATAAATTAATTCCTGTAATTAGTGTATATTATTTAATCTTGAAAATAATTCTAACAGGAAAACCTATTTGATATTTTACATATATATATATATATATATATATATATATATATATATATATATATATATATATATTCCTGATATTTAATATTATCCATTGTTTTTCCGTTGCACTGACTTTATGAAGTTAATAAATTACCAATTTTGAGTAAAATTACTCAAAATTGGTAATTTATTAACTTCATATATATATATATATATATATATATATATATATATATATATATATATATATATATATATATATATATATATATATGAAGTTAATATATTACTATTGTAAGTAATTTTATAGTGCAATGATTTTACCTTGTTTGATGAGGCGCCTTTCGGTCACTTGACCATTGTCGAATCCAATCAAGTGACCGAAAGGTGCCTCATCACACAAGGTAAAATCATTGCACTTAATGGTGGATGAAATTACTTACAATAATAATATATTAACTTCATAAAGTCAGTGCAATGGAAAAACAATGGATAACGTAAAATATCAATATATTGATATTTTACGTTATTCATTGTTTTTCCGTTGCACTGACTTTATGAAGTTAATATATTACTATATTACTATTGTAAGTAATTTTACTTACAATAGTAATATATTAACTTCATATATATATATATATATATATATATATATATATATATATATATATATATATTATTCTCAATAAATTTATCACCCACCATCCCTATAATTTAATTAAAAATATACTAAAACAAAACGCTTTCAATTATACAAAGAGATCGTAGTCAAAGTTTGGGTTGGGTGCCAAGAAGTATTGTTGAAGTACACTGAAGCAGTTTTAAAGGGAGGTTTTCCTTAATATAGTAAACAAGCTATCAACATTGAGTTTGTTCATTTAATATGTTTTTATTTTGTGTTTTGGTATATTAGAAAAATTTTTTACTCTATTTTTTTTTTAAGATGTGGTCCTTTTTCCATTGATGTAGAGAATTTCTGGGCTATGTTTGTGTTTATCCAGTTCTTTTTATTTGTCACACAATTTTTTTTCATTTGTAAAATGTTTCTTAGCATTTTACAACAAACTTCAGGAAAGTCAGAAAAAATGTCTTTGTTTGCTCTGCCCCAACTTATTACAGGTAAGGATTTTAAGCTATCTTGCAACTGTCTTTTTCAACACTGTAAATAAGTCATTAAAGCATGTGTGTGGTTCTTATTCCTTGATTATAAACAGTTTTGTTTTTTTACTATCACTATATTTTTAGTTTAAACATGTAGCAATTCTTTACAGATTTAATTAAGTTTAAAAAGTTGTTATTGATAATTTGTATCTACACTAACCAAAATCCCTAATTTTTTATTCACTATTGTACAAAAATTATTTTATGGTTTCTATTTCGAAAAGAAATAACATTTCATGTTTTAAGCATCATGAGAGATTTTATTTTTATTCTGATCTCTGTTGTAAATAATTATATCTGAATATAGCATTTGTAACCAGCTTAATCTCATTTTCAAATATAAAAAATTTTTGTTGGAGTTGTGAAATATATGAGGTTAGCTGTCTTTTGAGATACCTCCCTTTTTTTCTAAATGAATATATTTATGTAGTTTTGGTGTTATTTCATTTTTATGTCGTCTATAAATCCTCTAAGTATTACTGTTATTCACGCGTTTGCATTTAGTAAGAACTTATTTCAAGCAAAAATAATTTTAGCAGGAGAAAAATTAGAATATATATTCTAATTTAAAGTGGTTTAAATCACAATAAGTCTGAAGTACAGAAGACTTGCATTTAAGTTTTGATTAGTTTTAAAGAATGAAATAAATGAACTCAGTATATGAGTTACATAAATCTGGCTATGGGATATGTGGTAAATGTTTTGAAGAATTTGCTTAAACATATGTGAAACATTTCTTGTACAAAAACAAAAAAAAACTATTATACAATGTACATAATAGCAGTTAACTTTAGTCTTCCTTAAACTTCAAATCAATACACCTGCATATAAACATGTTTACTGCACTTATTTTATATAATCATTTCATATTTGTTTATTTATTATATATATTCAATATTTTACTTTATATAGTTATTTTTCTAATAGTAAATGATATTAGTCTTAATATTATATTAACATTTCATGTTTTTTTTATAATGCATGTACAATATTTTTTTTTAGCCTGATTCAGAAAGTAATAGTTTACTGTATGACAACATCAAACATTAATTTCAGAAAACCTAGTAACTACTTCAATAATATATATTTTATTCATAAATTTTGTCTGGTTTCTTTTTATTTATACCAGTTTTTTTTATTGTGCCAAAAGAAGCAAGTTAATCTCTTAACCCATGAGAGGTTGTTTCATTAAAACTCCAGTGGTAGGTCAGAAGTGTAATGCTTGCTTGTATTTTTGAACTTTTTTAAATACACCCTATATTTATATGAATAATAAATATAATTAAGATGTCTAAAAGTAAAACAATACATATTATCAAAGTGAACTCTTCACAAATTGGTGCTGTGATTTTAGTTGTGGTTTATTTAACCTTGCTTAGAGATGTTCCTTAACAATGTCTGGAGATACAGTTGATCCAAGAGCTCATGACGAGGTATGATATTACCAGTATTCGTTTGTAACACAATTTAACTATTGACCACTCCAATATCCTAAAAGAGTGGAGAACATTTATGAATATTATAAACTCGCATTGCAGGCTTTCGGAATTTTTATCAACTGTAACTACCTCTCACTTTGTAGAGTCATAATATTGGTTTAACCAGCCGTAGGAGGGTTGAATAGCCAAATTATTCGCCAAAATAGAATTTATAATGTCCCCTCTCAAAAGGAATTTTGACAAATAACCCCCATCGAGCCATGGATGGTATGCATAGTTACTATATATATATATATATATATATATATATATATATATATATATATATATATATATATATATATATATATATATATATTTAAAGATTTACCTTGTGCCATGGTCTTTAATGAATAAGGTTACCTTAGTGTTTTGCTGGATTCCTTGGGCAATGTTGGATCAATCAGAAGAGATCCCCGCAGTGATCAGCGAAACAAACTTTCCTTGCTTGGTACCTTTACAACACTTTCTATATGACTCTCCATATGCGACTGTACTTGACTTAATTTTTATTTTATAATAGTCCGGAAAAATAAAGTTGATGACAATAATCTGTTTATAAATGGGGGATTGCAGGGTGCTGCTCTCATGTAGGGACTATTTAAAATAGCATCTACTTTATCTCATTTAATTTTTATCAGTAGTTTGGTGGCAATACAAAAAAAAAAACATAACAATATGTGACTATTTCTGGCTTGTTATTGCCACCAGATACTGGATCATTTGTTGTAAGTTGCTCACTGAGCGAAAAGAGTACCCTTGGAAATAATATAAGTATGATAAGAGCTTGATTAATAAATGTTGATGTTGAGTAACAGTTCTTAGAAATATCAACTGTTGAGTAACAGTTCTTAGAAAGGTAACTGCTATGTAGCAGGTTAATAAATAACAAAGTACAGTCAAGAATTAGTGTTGGGTGAGCCTTCTATTTATTTATGATCTCTCATGGGTTAATATTGATTGTCTAGAAAAACTAGTTAGTCTTGATATTCATGTTTACTTTTTGGAACAGGCCATAATGAATTTTAGCCTTTTGGCTCATAGATGGGAGTAAAAGAAAGGTATGGTACCATATTGTAGTCTTATATAAAATAATGTAAATTTAAATTATTTAATTAATATGAGTTATACTTTTAAAGTTTAGATTCTGAAGATAATTTTGACTCTTCTTTGAGGTTTAACTAATAATGATTTATATGGCAATAAATTTTGCTATTAGGAAATTAAATGTCAATATTAGTTATACTTAAACCCAAGTGTAATTAAATCTGGAGAGTTACAGGTTTAATTCTATTGTTTTATTTCTCATTTAATTACGGATTGAAATATGAAGATTCATTTTTGTAATTAGACATTGTCTACAGCTTGTAAAATGATTTGTACCATATTTTATAATTTATAAATTAGTTACAAGTTTAAAATCTTTTTAACTGATGTTTTAATGCCGGAAGCTAAATTATTAAATAAGTCTTTTCACTTAAAGCAGCTATTAGTTTAAAGGTATAAGACTTTTTTGTTAGGCTTAATACAAAGAAAATTATAGAAATAAATAAAACCTCTACTATATCTTCAATACTTGTAGTTATCGATAAAATTTCAAAACTTTTTTTCTGAACACTATGATGTCACTCGTTTATCTTAGTGATTTAGTTTAAATTAAGTTGCTACCATGCCTAAGTAAGCTGATGGTAGTAAGTTTCCTCATTGCTAACAGAATTACAGACACAGTAAATTATTTATTGCCGAAATTCAAAAGAGGGATTTTATTCAGTTTAATTCTGATTAAATTATTTTTATAATATACTATTTAAATTCTTAATATTTTTCAGAAGTTTAGTATCTGTAGTATTAACTCTGCTAAATAATTATTCTTTTCTAATTATTTATGAAAAGGTTAATGATAAATCTTTAAATATAAAAGTTTGGTATAAATACCAAGTTGTTTTAAACACTAATTTGTGTCTATATAAGTGCATAATTCAACTACAACTTAATTAGCCATTGCACTTTTGCTTCATTTTCTGTTGCATAATGCTGACTTGTATGCTTCCTTCATCACTCTATAATTGTTTGTTTCATCGCTTTCTTTTAAACTTTGATTTATTACATCTTTTTCATAAACTATCTTTCTCCTAAAATGAAAATCACAATTTATTTGAACGAATATTGTTAATTTTGTGTTCAATTTGATGCAATAATGTAACACTTACTAATTTTAAAACACAGTTTGAATATTATAAGTTTTTCAGAAAGTAATTAAGTATTACTAAGTAATGTTTTGCTTCAAATATTAGCAATTCATTTGTTCATACCCATTGTTTTATTCAAGTAGAAAAGCCAGGAAAATATTCATGATATTCCACAATCTGTTGTTAATATCTTGAGAGGCAAATTCTTAATGTGGTGGATTATATATGTACTTTGAAACATTAATATTTGCCAAATTTTTATTAGCCCTGAAGTTTCTAAAAAAAATCATTTAAATTGTATTTAATTGATTTAACTATTTTTTATCCGATTTACTATCTAGTAGATAACTGTCTAAAATGTTGCAGACAAATTTTCAACTTAATTGTTAAAATTAAAATAATTTTTTATTACGTGTACAATTAAAAAAATTCATGGTTGATTTTACAATGCATTGTATTACTTGACCAAATATACATTGCCATGGAAAATATGTGAACTATTACTAGACAAAGTAGTTCAAACTATAGATAAAATTTTATTTCCATGGACATGCCTATATATCGCAGTGTAGGAGTTCCTTGATTTTCATTTGTTAGGATGTTTGTTCAAAGTGTCTTTCGGACAGACATTTTAAAACCTTACTGACATTTAAACAAATTTTACTAATGAATTAACCATGAGTTAAGAATTCCTAATAGACATTTTTATAAATATCTGCTGTAAAATCAACAAGTAAATGATGTCACATATATTAACTTTGTCTGTGGAAAATTTTGTAACTTTCATTAAAGCAAATATTACTGTCCCTCAAAATCATTAAATGAAGTTAAATTAATATCTTTCCTAGCTGAGTTTTCTACAAGCAGAAACCCAATGGATTATCTAATCTAGTTGAAGTAATATCGTAAATATGGAGGAAAGGTTTTTAAGTTTAAAATATCAATTAAAATTAACTGAACTCTCCAACTGTTTCACAAATATTGTGTATAGTTTGTCTGCTTTCTGTGATATACGCTACAAGTTATGTCTTAATTTTTAGAATTACCATTGTTGATTATGGTCCTGAATGTGTACCAAGATATACTGTCTTCAAAATTGTACAACTGAATATCATAAAAACTGAAATTTTACAAACATTTGTTAAACTGAATTTTTATTTGTTTCAAATTTAATAACATTTTTTTAATTTTTTTAAAGTATACCATAATGGTTGAAAATAAACTCACTGGACACCTGAAACATAATCTTTACATTACACTAAACACTATCCTTGCATTACTTGGACATGTAATTAATACTACTTTAGTCTCTAGTAGAAGAAAGTGATATAGAATTCAGTAGTGTGGTGTTCAGTTTGAAAAATTGATAAAATAATTGATCTTTTAATTCCAGATTTAGGATTTTTAAACAATGAGATAATAGCCTACTATATGAAAATTTTTAATGGGATAAAATTTTAACATTAAGACGCATAAAATGGAAAAATTTAAAGAGAGGTCATTAAAAAATAATTCTTAACCCTCACCTTACATTTTCACTTACAACAAGCAATTATATGTCAAGTTACCAGCATCATTTACTAATACAGTGGTCCCCAACCTTTTTCATTTCATGTATCCCTAAAAAGGTTTTACCAATGAAAAGTATTCCCTCGGCGTGGGGGGGAATTACTATTAGTTTTAATTTTTACTTATGTTAGTAGGTATAAAGTAAACGCAACAAAATTAAAAAGCACTAAGTTTATATATAATAAGTCACAAAACAATACTTAATTTAACTTGAATACATATTACTTAAACAAAATCTGAAAGTAAAAGAAGGTTATGTATTGCAAGTGAAAAAATAATGAACCTTTGTGAACATTAAATGTATTTCTTAATGGGATTCTTGAGCTTGGATGTTCCAGCTCAGCTTTTTAAAATCTAGATCCAATGATGAAAGCTAAAACCTTAAATCTGGAGCTGCACTTCTGTGATAAACCGACGTGATATTTAGGCTATCCATATCTTCATATAATAATTTAAATAGTCTTCATTATTTTGTGATTCCCAATAAAATTCACAACTTTTTTTTAATAAATCAGGAAGGGGTTTTGAAGCTATGC
Organism: Prosapia bicincta; assembly: GCA_036971475.1. NCBI lineage: Eukaryota > Metazoa > Arthropoda > Insecta > Hemiptera > Cercopidae > Prosapia > Prosapia bicincta. The sequence goes on along the minus strand of JBAIZL010000003.1, from coordinate 86,523,509 downwards.
TTTGCCTATGGATAGCTTAATGGCTCCAGGGAGCATGGGAAGCAATGTCTGATTTTAACCTCTCAATCCTTTGTAACAGCTAGACATAGATTTACCTCCATCACTATAAATACCAAAACAATTTTCCCAACTGATTTCATGTTCATTGAAATAACCTTCAATTGCATTTAATATGTCTGATTGCTGCATTTGTGTTGTTCACCTAAATCTATAATAGATGTTTCCCATTGCTATTCTACTCTGGGCTTTCAGTCCCACACAAACGTATAAGATCCATGCAATTTCTGATCAACAACACATCAAATATCTTTTCAACTACTAGTGTAACCTCGTATTTGCTTAAAATTTAAAGTGTGAAATATTGATGTCCGCCATTACTGGTATTGGATTCTATGTATATCTATCTATCTATATATATATATATATATATATATGAAGTTAATATATTACTATTGTAAGTAATTTTATCCACCATTAAGTGCAATGATTTTACCTTGTGTGATGAGGCGCCCTTCGGTCACTTGACCATTGTCGAATCACTCCTTGTGATGAGGCGCCTTTCGATCACTTGACCATTGTCGAATCACATTGTGTGATGAGGCGCCTTTCGGTCACTTGACCATTGTCGAATCACTCATATATATATATATATATATATATATATATATATATATATATATATATATATATATATATTATAGAGGAGATCCTATAGTGTCCTCTTCAGAACTTGTAGAGGTACTCAATCTTCACTCATTCTCCTGACATGTCTGTACCATTTTAGCTGGTTGAGATTGCTGCATAAACTATGGTGTGCTGCATAAACTTGATATCTATAATTTTTCTGATTCCATTGTTTCATATTTTGTCTACTCTCAATTTTCTCACTGAGCATCTCCAAAAATCCATTTCTGTTGTTTCTAATACAGGTTCAGTTATATGATGGCATACTTTGCTCCTGGATACTCTCTATAATTCTGTTGTATGTTTGATGTTTATTGCTTTAGAAATCTTTCCGTCTTATAGCACACTGTTCAGGAGATTTATTGCCTTTTCTCCTTGCATACAATGGTCTCTTATAGCTTTATCCATCATGTCGTTTTGTATGATGTAAATGCCTAGATCTTTGTATTTTTGACACCATATTTTCTTTTTTCTGATTTTCTTTATCTCATTTTGTATGCTTCTGATATACAAAAATTCTGATTTCGACAGGTTTACTTGAAGTCCCAATTTATTGTTCTCTTCAATTTACTTCCTGGTCAGATTTCGTGAGTAATTGAATTAATTTTTATGTAATATTTCTATGATATTAAATTTACTGATAAAAAACAAATGTTGTGTCATAATCCACTGCTGTAAAAGGTTTAACCGAGCAAAAGAGTCACACCGCATGATAAATTAAAATACATATTACTGTTATTTGTTTATAGAAGCTTCAGAATATTTTATTTCTTAGTTAAGTATTACCTTAGTTAACTAAGATATTAAAAATATGATGAATAGTTATTATCCAGACTACATTCATTTTGTAGTACGTAAAATTATAGTTCCAACACTTTCCCAGAATCTCATCTAGTATTGACGAGGTAAACCGAACAACAATTGAAGTCCGAACGAAGAACAGTTAACTCCACTCCTGTATATAAAGAAAAGTGGCCCCTCTACTTGATATCAATCCCACACACACGTGGTCTAAACATTTGCTCACATTCCTATTTTTTTGTTCACCATTCTGCCAATAAAATCTATTGATAACACACTTCCACATTGTGAGTAAATTCAAAATATCATCGTGTTTGTTAAAACTTCCGTGCTTCTCTATTTCAACAGCCTCACGAATTACTTTAGTTGTATAGTTTTCCTCTTAAACAATCTGTCTTCAATACTGGAAGTCAGTGGTATGACCTGTCTCACTGTGTTGTACAGAGCAGACTTTCTGCTTGTTTCTAATGCTAGATTTGTGCTCTTCAATCATAAAGGAGATAAGTCTGATCCTTTGGCCAATGTTTGATTTTTTATATATATGTTTGTGTGTGAGTGTCTGAGTGTATTAAATTGTACAACAAAATTTATGAGTGTTGCATTAGATAGAGCACATAATGTTCTGGTTTCAGATTCCAATAGAGGCCAAAATTTTAATGTGTCTTTTCTGCCTCAGGTCTACTAGACTTGTGAAAAAAAAATAATAATTGATGGTTGAAACATATGACTCACAAAAGCAACTCTAACCTGCATCTTGTCTATGTTTTTTTAAAAAAAGTTTACTTTTTATTCAGTTTTAGATAAACTTAATAAAAATATAATTTATTATTTGCCAAAACAACTTTCAGAGTTCTGTGCTAAATCATGTTAATACTCTCTTTAATTTTCTCTCAACATTTAATCATGCTCTGCACTGAATTTTTATCTCGCTTACTTTTCTGTATAAATTATCTTTCATACAAACATTTATGATATAAAGAGTGGCCTAACTAATTTCTGTTGCTCTCTTTTCATCACTTCCAATATTTTTCATTATTCTCCCTCTACTTCTGACTTCATTTCTTATTTCAAAAATTGTGATTCTAACCTCTCAATTCCAAATTCATAAAAGTTTTCTGATGAAATAAAAGACAATATTAAAAAGGCTCTGTTGCATTTCTGTTGACGTTTCAACCACGCTGACAATTCTCAAGGTCCTTTTCAAGATTAAGTACATTTTAATTTGTACATAAAATTTTCTGCTACAAGGACTGAAATAAAACTACCTGGTTTAAGAAAGTATTCTGATGTACTTTATTAGTTAAAGGTTCTTCAAGCTACACAAGTACTGTGTGTGGTTCTTTCTACTATTTTGTCTCTCATATCTTAGTGCCAAGAGAGCATCCTGCTTGTTCCTTAATTCTACCTTACCCCACCATCTTTCTTTATATTCCTTCAGAGCTTTTATTAGACAGATTTCTTTATGACCAGTAGTTCTACCTCAAAGGTAGGACCCTGCGCGTGTAAACCATAACCCTTTCTTATATCCTATATTAGGGAACTGTTATTTACTTACCTTACTTCTCTTTATTATGCTTTTTTATGTTTTGTTTTATGTATTGTTGTATTACTTACCTAAAATGGGTGATCCTCATTGTTCTGATCATATTTGTCAAAGGGTGTTAAAAACATTTTTGGTGTTATAAAAGGATAAATTTACTTTAGATGGCAAGAATGATTTTTTAGACTGTTTGTTATCTTACAATTTTTATGAAAATAAGGTGATAATAAGCAAATGTGGCGTGCAGGCTAATGATTCAGTGGTTGTAATAAATAAATAAAACCAGTCAGATGAAAATGGAAAGTTCTGAAAGTGACTACGACTAAGAAAATAGGATGTCACTTGGCATAGTTGTGGTTTTTTCAGATTATTTTTGTTTTTAGTTTTAACGTTTTTCAAGAAAATTTATTCTTGTTACCATTTTTTCTAATATCGTGAATTGTAGCACAGCTGACTGCTATAACAGCAATAATTCCTGAAAATAGCTGGATTAGTGGAGGGTTCAGAGAAGTGAGGTGGAGGATTATAAAGAAATTGTTATACCTATTATAAGTATATATATATATATATATATATATATATATATATATATATATATATATATATATATATATATATAGGTTCGTTTTGGTTGGTAAAGATTATTTAGATTTTTTGGACAAGGAGACTGACAGACTTACCTTGGTAAGAGTCCACTCTGTAGTCTTGAAATAGAAACACATAAAAGCACTTAACCAATGATATATTTCAACCACACAGCGGTCTTTGTCAATCAAAGAGAAAACACCCTTTTGTGTTGAAATAAATCATTGGTTAAGTGCTTTTATGTGTTTCTATTTCAAGACTACATAGTGGACTCTTACCAAGGTAAGTCTGTCAGTCTCCTAGTCCAAAAAATCTATCTATATATATATAATATTTTATTAACTTTATCTCATTACACAAGCTGAAATCTCAATTAATCCAAATCGTGGTTTATTTTTAAAATATTTTAATCTTTTTTAATTTTTTAGGTTGTCTTTAGTTTTTTTGTTAACACTGTTTACTAATGTATATAAAAATTAGGTATAATGTTTTGAATAATAAAACAGCAACCATTCCTGGGCTTAGAATAAAAACTTAATACAAATTAATGGTGTTTATTTAACTACATTAAATTGTCATATCTCAAAATACAATAATAGTTAACCATTGTTCAGAAACCAGTTTTTTAATGAATGTTTTTTTTATTCTTTAATTTTCATTCAACAATATTTAAAACTAAATAAAGTCTGGTATTAATAGTTTTATGGCACAATTGGAGCTCGGGCAAGAGTTCTACACAGACACAATTATTTATTAAATAAAGGTTGAATATTTTTATTTATAGCCGCATTTAAAATTTAGAGAACATTGATACATTTAAAACAGTAATTCAAGATATGTTTTGGAAGAAATAGGTGTGTATGAAAATTAAATGTTTTCTAATTATACTTATAATTTATTATAAAATTAATGTTATTATTAAGTATAGATTATAAAAAACCAGATGGTATTTTATGTAATTTTAATTTTAACTTTTAAATTACAAATCTTATTAACTTACCTAAAATTTGGAAATTTAATAACACTGGGACTTTTGCACCTCTGTATTTGTTTCGCCTTTCATGGTCAAATTATGACCACCAATGGACACAAACAGAAATCAGGAGTAGATGATGGTACAGCGAAAAGTTTTATTTTTTGATGTTTCATCTTGAAATGTTTGCTCCTGTAATTTATGTACAGTCACTGTTTTTATATTTATGTGAAGGATCTCATAATGCACTATGCACGGCACGTTTTTTCATATTTATTCTTACATTTTAATTCACAATTTCTGTGTTTGAAGCAATGTTACAAAAATGGTCTTGAAAAAATCCACCTTTCAATACATTTGCACTTAGCACATCACTTGTACTGCACATTTCCCCCTTCATAAATTAGATTAGTTTCTCTTAAAAAATACTTTTTTGACAGCCAAATATTTTGTAATTAAAATTTGTATATTATTTCAGAGTATTAATTCCAAACACATCTACATAACAGTGAAAATATTGCTATATATTGTTTTCATAAATTAATGACAGAAGTCTAAACTTTTTAACCCATTTTTGCGTATTTTGTATGAATTGTTTTGTGCTGTTTTCTTTGTTATGCTATTTTTATTTGTAAATGAAAATATTTTGTTTCTGCTATGCCTTATAACTTTTTAAAATATGTGCAAATGTTTTTGTTTTGAATTTATGTGTGTGAGTGTGTGTCTTGTGTGTTCACATGCAATTTGTATAAACTCTGCTAATTAATTTTTAAAGTTTGGCTAAAAATAGATAAATATCTACTTAATATCTCTGTTAAAAAGTTTTAACTTGAGTACTTTCTATTTTGTTGACTATTCAATTTAATTTAAATACGCAAATACAGATTTTAAGATATACTCATGCTCTCAATATTACGGGTTTTTACATTATGAGTTTTTGTCTAAAATGTTGATGTTTTACTTTAAGTCTATAGTTAGCACAATACGCCAAAAGGTTGAAGTGCAAGACAAAAGCCTCGTTATGGAGTCTGCCTCTAATCCAACCTATAATCTAGATTTGTGGATATTCCAATTAATAAAAAGTGAAATTTGAAAAGCTCAATTACAGTTATATAATAAATGTTATCATGGAATAATATTTTTATAATTGGGCATTATTTTTTATCAGTATAGGTTAACAAGTAATATATTTTAAAAGCATCCTAAAATTTTGGTGTAGTTATATTTTTCAATGCAAAAGTGAAACTAAAGTTGTCACATACGACTATATATATTATGTAATTGGTCTATACCACCACCACTACCAAAATGAGTAGATCACCAATCCATCGTCTTCAGTAACACTCTCCCCAACCCTCTCATACCTATATGTTTTTGTATACCTAAGTCATTCAATTTTGTGTGGAGAGTGGGAGAGTATTTTCTTGGTATTGTCACTACTATCGTTGTAGATATTTCCAGTAAGGCTCATTTTGATGCCAGTATTCTCACTGATAAGTCCATTTCTAGGAATTATTGCCAAAAGCTGACAAATATTCAAATTTTAACACTCTTTCTTGAAAAGCTTAAGTGATCATCTAAGTATAATCATATCCTAAAATTATCATATTTATTACAGTAAAGTGTCGAAAGTCCAGATCAGTTGGGAGCCATCTGGACTACTGATTTATCCAGATTTTCAAACGATCTTTAAATTACTGCGTATTATTGATATATTGCTATTATTATTATTGATATATCATTAACTACAATACATTTTAATGCTAAAGTAAGTTTGAAATAAATGAGGAGTTGTTACAAAATAGACATCAGAGGGCTTAAAAACACAAAATAATTTAGTGAAAGAACATATAATGTGCATAATAATACTTAGCGCGATTAAATATATGGTAAATTGTGTTTTAAATTTAGTTATGATGCATTTTTTTGTAATTGATATATCTTCTTTGCGTTTATAATTAAAGATAACACTTAGCAGTTTAGATATGTATTGTAGTAACGCAGAGCACCACGAGTGCCAAGTGCCGTTCACACTGAAACCACAATCCGGATTTGCGACGCCTCGGATTTTTGTCGTCCGTATTACTGACACTCTACTGTAAATATTTTTGTACTCAAAAGTCATAAAAGTAGATTTTTGTAATTGTTTAGAACATGAATATTGTTCTATCTATCCCCAGTTACATTTAACCCAACTGTTAAAAGTAATAAATATGGCTAAACTGGAAGGCATTTTTAATAAAATTTATTTTCCACTTTCCTTTATAATTTTGTTCATTGACCTCTTGTCTTGTTGTCCCCGATTTCAACGGTATTTTCTACAACACTGCACTATAGTATATTTAAAATGTTTTATGCAACGTAACAACTTTTGCTCATGATGTGTGTTCTTATTTGCTTACAAATGCTTGCATGGTTGCACTTGGTTGATTTTCATGCATCCTACCATTTCTTTACAAAATCATTGATTATGTAATTAATGTAAATATTTCAGCACAGGTAAAAAGCAGAATATCAACCTGAATGTATAAGGCTTGCTACGCTCTGCACATCGCGATAGCATTCAGTATGCTGAAGCAAATCATAAATTATGAACAAGTTTTAAAGAAAAAAAATTATCTAAATCGAAAAAAAATATTAAGGCTACTTTTCTATCCATAAAGTTAAATTTTTTTTATATGCCATAACTGAAGGCAATTACAACAATAAATGTGACATACAAGCCACAAAAATATTAAAATAGGAAATAATTTAGCTATATTTTAATGTTGTAGTAATTGATTCATAATTGTAATTTAAACATTGACCTTAAAGAATAGTACAACTTACAAAGAACATAAATAAATATATTTTATTATAAAATGATAATGTTCATAAATTCTAGCAAATTTGGACCATTGTAATAACTTTTGAGTTGAGGATTAAAAATGAATGATGCTTACTGTTATTAATTTATTCAGTAGTTACACTCCTCTCTGTCTTTTCTAATAATGTACGGAAATAATTATTTTGTTCGTTCTTGTAAAGATAGTCTATAATCAATGTAATTTATTGAAATTATAAAGTTGATAAAACTTTTAGGATATTTGTAAGGAAAGCCTGACAAGTGAGACTAGATCACTAAAACACAAATACATTACAGAAATTTGATTTGTCATGTTATTGGATTGTAATGAATAAAATTGCAAGAATTATTTAAAATTATTTTGAAAATGTACTTAACTTTAAATTTGTACAATAGTGTGATATGTAAAATTATTGATCTAGTGTATACTAGGCAGAAAATCGTTATTTATTTAAAGTATTATATATAGGCAATATTACTTTATTTACTTGTTAAAAATTTTAATCATATTGTCAACCAAGAGTAGTTTAATTTTAGAATTAATAACTATTTTGTTTTATAAGAAAAATCAAGTGCAAGATTTTTTGATACTAGAAAACTTTATTTAATACTAATTTTAAAAATGCTTAACTAAGTGAATACGTAATTGCTTACTTGCCTATACTTTCTAAAAGTGTAAATTTTTTTGCATATTTTTCCTATTATACATTAATTACAGTTACCCGTGATTTAATATATTACCATTTATTTTTGCAGAAAATTATTAATGAATTAACAACAAAATTATTATTGATATGGTTTGTTAATAACAATCCTAAATAATAGTTTTGAAATTATTATCATTTACGAATAACATATACAAACCTAAGAGCAAGATCTAGTTAATACAGTTTTTATCGTTCAAGTGTTATATTTTTTAAATAAATTTAAGTAATATATTAACATTAAAAATGGTTAACATCTTATAAAGCAGTATTTAATAAAATTATTACATTTGTTATCATAAAAATATCTATGATTTAATAAACATCGTTTGCTAGGTTAAAATTAAATGAAAAACTTATTGTAAGTAGTTACGCTCTATTTTTATTACATATTTTGCATTTACAAACTATCAAACATATGGTTACAAGTATAATGTTTAACAAAACTTTGTTTAGGATGTAAGTTGTGAAGTTATAGTTTCCTTATTTCCTTCTTTTTACCAATGAGAAACTCAAACCTAACAATGTTAAGAGGTAGCATTACTAGTTCTTCTTGTTCCATAGCATTGCCACCATTGATGTTATTTGTATGGCCATCTTGTCTTAGCCTAATTATTATCTTCAAAAAATATTATCATTGAGGGTGTGTTTTTCAGAGGCTTTTTGTCAAAAAAAAGTCTTATCCTCGTTCATCTGTGAAATCCAAAACACTTTTGTTTTCAGTCAACCCCATATGCAACTCAAAGTCAAGAAATTGTATTTACAATTTAAAATTAAAATGACCAAAACAATAACTAAATCAAAAGCTAATTAATAACAACGACATTGAAACAATTGGCCCAAGTTTAGCAAACATATTTTAAAAAATACATACACAAACAATCAGTTCCTAAGACAAAGCGAATTAGGTGTTCAAGAGCCAGATTGAAGCTAACTATCTATGTCAACAAAATCAAAATAACCCTGTGACCTCTGGAGTGTTATGTTGCCAAACCTGGTGATGTTACAAAAAGTATTACAGTTAAAATAAATAAATTATGTTAGTATCTTGAAATGAGTAGAAGTTATGGTAATTAAAATTCTATATAAATTTATTTTCATGATACTGAAAACAGTTCTAAACAAACTGTCAAAGAAAAGGGTAAAAATTGTTGGAACAAATGTCTATAACAAATTTGTGTTCAAATATATTACTAACAGTATTTATTATACAAAAATATCCTTTAATGTCATGGGATTCCCTGTAATTTTGTAAAATTTAAAGTTGTTATATGTTACTATTAACTCATTACTACAAAAATTCAAAAATGTGTATAATGTAAAACTTTAATGTTTAACAACCAGAAGGGAAGTTTGGGCAAAGATATTTGATAGTTCAATGAATGATATTTAAACAATGATGTTACACAACTTAATCCTGTTTTTTATTCCGGTTTAAGACACAAAGATCTCAATATTTTAAATATCAATATTCCTAGTTCATTTTTCTGTGCTAATCATTTTTCTTTCAGTATAATAATTTCAATAACTTATTACTAGTAACATCAGCATTGTTTCTAATATCATATCCATCCCAACAGAGCGGTACTAAGTGATAGTTGACAGGTTTTTCACTTGCCTCAAAAGGTTTGCTCTTAAAAGACGTTAGAGCCATACACTCTTTAAAAAGGAAACCGTTGTATAAATCTACTTACGTTTTCCAGTCAATAAGTTTTCTTGCAAAAATTTTACTGACACAAATTGTTCCTATAAAAATAATTACTTACAATGCCATTAACTAATTTTAAAGCATAGGTAATTATTTAATTAACTAATAATTTAATAACAAAAACTATTAACTTACTTGCTGATGCATTTCAAAACCATTGTTTCATTGGCAAAGCCTAACCTTCTACTGGCAACATTCGCTCAAGATTGAAGACAAGTGATGTATGGGTGTGGAGGAGTGCGGGATAAGCAGATTATATCCTATGTATTGCAAAAGGCTTTTAGATTCGAAGAGTGTGTGGTCATTTAAAATATGTTGTTTTTGTGTTGTGTAATGTTTTTATATTTCAAATTTTTCTGTAGTGGCTACTTTTTTATTATGGTTTAGGACATGCAAAATGTTTAAATTAGTCTGGTTGTTTGTGTTTATGTTGAATGTTTTGTATATGTGTCACGTAGCTGGATTTTGGGTTTACATTTTTTGTCATTGGTGTGATTATTGTATCTTATGTTAAATAATCTACCTGTTTGGCCAATATAGAAGCTGGGTCAGACATTACATGCTATTTTATATATACCATATATATTAGATTTGTCTGATTTTTGTTGAGAGGATTGTATGTGTTTTTAAGACTGTTCTTTGTTTTATATGATATTTGGTAATTGAGTTTTCTGAAGGTGGAAGCAGTTTTGTGTGAGTGTTTTTTGTTGTACGCGATGTGGTATTTGTTTGATTTTTTTTTAAAAAAATAGCCGTTTGAAATATTGTTTATGTTTAATTCTCTTGAATACATTATCAATAAATGTATGTTCCATAGTCTTTTTGTTGAATGGGTATAATAATTAAGTATTGCAACTTATGGTTAAATGCAGTGTGCTTGTGTTGCATTGGATAGTTAGATGTGTTGTGTATGACGGTGTCAGTGGTTGTTGTATTCCTGTATATTTTGAAATTGAGTTTGGTGATTGCGAAGTCTAGAAAATTTATTTTGTGATTGTCTTTTACTTTAAAGGGGAGTTTTAGGTTTTTTATTGATGTAATTTTGTAGTTGTCTGTGTTGCCGTTTTATAATATTAAAATTCCATTTACATATCTATGATACTATACGATTTCTTTTATGTGTTTGTTGTTTTTTAGGATGCATTGTTGTTGATGTAGTGGGGGAATATTTCAAATATGATACCTGAGATGAGGTAACCCAAACTCATCGTTGTGTGTGAAGAATTATTGTTTATACGTGAAGTAATTTTGTGTTGTGATGAGTTTGGTCACGGTGATAATTTCTCGGATGAGTTTTGTAGAGTTTACTCATTGTGATTATGTTTTGCAGTATGTGAAGTGTTTGTTCAATTAGTACCAGTTGTTAAATCGGTTATTAAGGATTATGTTGTCTCTTGTAGTTTTTTCTATGTATTTAGCCATAAATCCCACTTCTACAACTTTGGGCAAATGCTACCAGTAGTAGGTTTTATCAATGAAACAACAGTTTCAAAACGCATCAGCAAGTAAGTAATAGTTTTCACTTAGTTCTTTAAATAATTACTTATTATTAATTCAATGAAATCAAGATGAAAACCAAAACTAACTTTAATTTTAAAGATCGATAACTAAGGTTATTAAATTTAAAAAGTTAACAAACAAATAACTGTTGGCTTTATTATTTAATACCATATTTGTTACTTGATTATGTAAATGTCACGTAAACAATGTATCCCAAAGGAATGTTTTATCAAGTCAATATATTCCCCTGTACCCTTTATTGAAGAATACTCTTTTCTTGAAAATATGCTATACTCTTTCTCATTTTTTGCATGAAATATTTTCCAAGCTAGAGCAATTTTGCTTACTTTCTGTTGATTATTGCTACACTTAGACATTAACCATCTATTGCAATTGTTATAGCACTCTACACTATACAATCATTAAAATTAGCCTTAAAAATATACAATTGCATATATTCTATGACCAGTCTTTTAAGTTTTTTAAATATTTAAAAATTACTTAACACCTAGTACTAAAACCTTCTAGACATTCTTGTTAATGTAAGGCATAATGGGAACCCTAATATCATTTACATTTTAAGTTTTTTTTTGTAATAATAAACATTTTTAAAGAAATACACTCTAGTATCTCTAGTTATTTAAAACTGGTAGAAAACTTTCTACACTAGAGAAAATATAGTTTTTAAAAAACTTATCACTTCTGGTTATTTTTTAATTAAAAATTCATTTTTTATAACACTTCTAAATAGTAAGTTTAACACTTTCACAGAAGAAAAGGGTCACAATTTGTAGGACAAATTGTATCATAAAAGATCCTACCTTCTATGACTATGAGCCAAAATTGATGTTCCAAAAATTTTTCATCGGTTTTATTTTCTATACGTGGTGTTAAAATTGTACCCCCCCCCTCATCTATTTTCAATTCGTACCAACCACTAAGTTCCTTTTTTTTTGCTCACAAGGAATCATGGTATTTTTTTAAGCACATTCGCTGATGCACAGCCTAGAGTTATCTGGAGTTGAATCTCTTAGATAATAAGTGAAATATTCATTGTAATAGCAATAACAAAAAACGACAATGTATACAAACAAAACACCAAAAAAAATTTTACTGCTATAGAAATAAACACCATGAACCCAGAATGAAAACAACAGAAACTCATGTGTATTTAGACTAAATCGTTGCAAAATTATGTCCATTTTACATAAACACCTGAGATTTGCTGAAGATAGAAAATTGAGACAAAATTGTTTATATGTCCTGCAAGTGTAGCACACTCAGTCATAACCGGACGCTGACATACCGCTCGCTGTGAATGTGTTAAAACTTTATGATAGGCTAAATAAACCCATATTTTGGATATTGTTTTAAACATTTATATCTTTATACACAAGTCTAAAAACAAATACGGGTAAAGTGACTTTCAATAAAGAATAAACCTAATATTTTCCATTCAACTAAATTATGTAACATATTGTATTTAGTTTTATAAAATATTTCCATTTCTTTAGCAACGCTGTACAATAATCTATTTCCTCGAGAATTTCTTAAAATATAAATACTAAATTGAAGACTAAAAGAGCAATTATTTTGTTTAACAAATGTTTACATTTTTGTCAAAAACTGTTATATTCACTTTATTCTTTTTAAACCATTAAGAACTACTTAGGGGTCATCCCTAAATTATGTAACGCTAAAATGGATGAGTTTTTTTTATAAATAGATTTTATTTGAGTTCATTATTAATATTAAATACATTTTACTTACTCAAAAGTTAAGATAAGGCTCTCTTTTATTAAATAAAAAGACATTTTAATTTAATCAAAACTGAAATTTTAAGTTACGTAACGCTATTTTATACCCCCTCCTCCTTCCATGACAATGCTTAACGGTAGACATAACCCCCTCTCCCCCTCGCGGCATTACGTAATTTAGGGATGTTAAGCTTATTTATGCTTAAAATAAATAATAACAATGTTGAACAGTAAATGAAAATATGTTTAAAATAAACTATTAAATTTGAAATAATTAATAACAAAAAAATCATTTTTCAAAAAAAAAAAACTACATAAAGCTGTTTAAATTTTTTGAAAATTGCAAATGTGACAATTAGAAATTATTAAGACAATTTTCTTTAAATTTACTAGCCATTAAATTTGTAACAAATTTTTAATAATAGCATTGAAATTGATAAACAAAAATCCATTTTAACTTATTTATTAATAATTATTAAAATATAAAATGATTAACAGAAGGTTTAACAAACAATTGTGGAATGGAGTACCAAACTAAATGGTCCAAAAGCAACTGGTAGTCAGTTAGTTAGGAGTCCTGGACTTGAGATATTGGCTTGATGGGTTAAAACAATTTTATGTAGCTACAACTATCCATTCACTGCTTTATCCCTTAGGTCTAAGTCTTCATGATACTTCAGAGGGTATCTTTGGAAATAAGCCTAAAGAAATTGTTAATTTTATTGTTCCCCTAATCTCAATTGTTAAGAATTTTCTACACAAAAAAGTTAAAGTATTTATGTGGTAAATGTCTAGCTATATCTTCAACAGTTTTTTTTAACACATAAAGAAAAATTGTCTAAAGATGGGTTAATTATAAACTGAATCTCTTTATATACTAATTAATCATGAAAAATCCAAACAAAACATTAAACTCTTCTCCTAGATGCTCTGCACCTTTTTACCATTCCTTCTTTACGCATGGTGAACAAAACATTGCTTTTGTGTCACACTATTTCTGAAACACATACCTGAAAACATATATTTCCATTAGGTTATAGTGTGAGTCATCTCAAAGTGTTACCATTAAATGATAACATGATTTTCTGTAACAGCTGATTTTGTTTTATAGGTTATGTTGTAGTACAGCCGTTTCACATGTAGATTATTACTAAATAGTTTTAAACAGTTAAATCTTTTATTGAGAAAGTTTTTACTTTGAGTTGCACATTCAATCCTCAACTTCTTCTTAATTTTCATTCACTCCCCTCTCCCAATGCTGCTACTAAAGCAAAAGCAATAATCATAAGGACAATTATTGCCTGTGTGGTTTCCAAATGAATTTCTAATAAATTATTCTTTGTCAAAATTATTGTTAGCCTAGTATTATCATTTAAAAAAAATAATACAGTGATGCCTTGTACTTACACGATAGGTGGGATCGAGAGATAACCGTGTAAGTCGAATTCGCGTAAGTCGGAGTATAATTTTACATATAATCATATAGGAATAATGTTTAATTAGGACCAAAGACTAATAAACTAATAATATTGAAGAAGAATGTGTATGTATTAAGATCTTAAATACATAATACAAAAAATATTACATTATTTAGATACATATTGCAAAGAAGTAAATAAAAAGAAGTTATTTTGACACATACAACTTCTTAAAATCTAGTAAATTCGTTTGAAGAGTTGAAGATTTTTTCTTTCTCACGCGGAATTTCCTTGTAACTCGCTAATTTTTTTGTTTTGTGGCAGAAATATGCTCATCGTTGGAGTCTACGTTTTTCAAAACTTGCTCAATTAAACTAAGGTCTTTTGTCAAGTTTCTAACCATCATTTCAACTTCTACGTCAACTGGATCTAAAGAATCTGCGTTTTTAAGGTGGCTCTTGCTCACGAATTTCTATGAACTCATCATTTAATTGTCAGCTCCTGGTTGTTTAAATCCAGCAGTTCTTGAATGTCATCATTATCCACTTCTAAATTTAGTTGTCTGCCAAAACCGACAACTTCTTTAATCACATCAGCAATTTCATCAGACACTAGCACTAATTCCGCTTGAGTTTCAGTAGCGAAAAAAAATAGACACACCTTTTTCCCAAACACCATTCAAAGTTTTTTTGTGAAATTTTATTCCAATACTGTCCAATGATTCTTAAAGCATCTAAAACATTGAACTGTTTCCAAAAACCTTCAACATAGAGCTCATTGTTCTGTTTTACAGCTTTATTCAGATGCACAAATAATATTCTTGTGTAATAAGCTTTATATGTTTTGATGACTCCCTGATCCATCGGTTGAAGCAGAATAGTTGTGTTTGGTGGCAAAAATATCACTTTTACCCATGTGTCGAAATTAGTTAAAGTAGTAGGAGGATGGCCAGGTACATTGTCAAATAATATGAATTACTTTAAAAGGAATTTGTTTAGACCGACAATAACGTTCGACTTGAGGTATGAAATGATGACCAAACCAGTCCTCAAAAAATAAACTGTCACCCAAGCCTTCCAATTCGACATCTAAATCACAGACAAGCTAGCTTTAAAATAATTTCTAATACCCTTGGATTTTCTGAGTGATAAACTATGAGAGGTTGCAACTTACCATCACCAGCTGTATTTCCGCCAACCATCACTGTTAATCAGTCTTTGGTACCTTTAAACCCTGAGAATATTTTCTCTTCATGAGCTATAAAAGTTATCTTAGGCATTTTCTTCCAGAACAGGCCAGTTTCTGCGTAAATGGGACGGCATGATTTAAAACCGTGTAACTTGGGAATGGCGTAAGACGGGGTAGCGTAAGTCGAGGTATTACTGTATCACTGATAATTATCTCATTTTCATTTCTGTAACTGGTTTTACTTCTAATAGGTGGCAATTAATAAGTGACATTCACTGTAAGTTGATTGTAAAGGAAACCATAGGTTTTAGCTCTCAAAGGCGCAGTTGTTTCATCTTTCTTTCTTATTTGCAGTTTTACCTCATCTTGGTTGAAAATCTTAGGATCATAGACTGTGGAACCAATGAGTTATAAGACAGTGGTAAAAACACCCTGGCGGGATTTTATGAACCACTCTAAAGAACCAATCAGTCACTTATGCAACTTGACCTTTGTGCATTGATCATTACTTTTTCTTCAATATTTTGTCAACCCAATTTAAGCTTGCTGACTTCAATCAATGCTACCAATGCTTAGGGTTAAGAAAAGTTACTGTTCCCAACTAAGTTTAAATTGTTTAATGATTTATTATTGTTGATTTTTTACTGTTAAAAAAGAGAGGAACTGTTGGATGAGCAAGTCTCCCCAATCTTTACACATTAACCTTCTTCACCCAAGCTCAGGATTACTGGATCGATTAAGGACATAAAGTTCTGTTATATTTAATTTAATCTTGAATATCAAAACTATATTAAATAAATAATTTTTATATTAGTCCAATAAATAAGCATAGTTGTAATACAAGTTTTCCAATTGCAACATAAATGTTATTTCAAGTACAAATAAATGCAGAATACTGTATTGCCAATAACTCTAATTTCCAGATATTACAATAAATAATCAGGACTCTGGTAAATAGAATAGCAATTAAATATCTAGCTAATTAAATGCAATAATTTCTATGATGTTTCAGCCATTTGCATTACCAATAAGGTTAAAACGTACTGATACAAAAAAATAAATGTTGACCTATTTTCTATCAATTTATTACTGACTATTTATTACTCGAACAAGAGGTCTGATCAATTTTATTATTATGAATTTAAAATTCATTAGATAAACAACTTAAACTATACATCAAATAGAACTTAGGTTTTAACTTGGATATTAAGTTGTTATTAATAAAATTTATAAACTTAGGCTAAGACAAAAGATTAAATTAGTAAAAAAATATAAGAACTGCTAACAACAAGAACCTACTCAAAACAGTTAAACCTTTAACTCTGTTTATTATTTATAATCTTGCTAATATTTAATACCTGATTACACTACAAGAATTTGAACCAAAGTAAACATTTTCTGTATTAATTTTGTTTTGGTAATAAAACTTACATTTTTGAGTTCCTTTAAAGGCCTTATAGTCTTTGAAATAATTTAGAACTAGAAGTGATAATAGTACATGATTGATTACAGCATAGTAGGTTTGGGAGTGAGAACATTCAAAAGCATATTTTTGACAGTTTATTGTTTGATTTTTTTAAAATACCGGTTAAAATTAATTGGAAACGGGTAGAAAATCTTCTCATGATAAATATTTATCTTTAGGACAAAAAGTACTCTGTTATTTTTTTCATTTACAATTTGAGCTACTGCTTCCAATTAATACACTTTAACATATATTAATATGTAAACACTTGGCTATAGTAGAACTTACTATTTGTCTATATGAAGACAAATATTTTGGGAAATGTTTCATTGTCAACTCAGATCATAAGCAACAAAATTATGGATTACAGTCTGAGTTTACCAGTAATGGGGCAAACCACCTTGTCAGTTTGGAAAGATTCCTTTTGATTTAGAGAAGAAATAAGTGGTACTTCAGGCAAGAGTTTACGTATTGAACTTAAGCATGCATATTACGAGATATCTCAATAAGTCATATTTTCGGCAAACACGTATAACACAATATCCCGCATTTACAAATTTTGATATCTGTACTGAAATTTGATAAATATCAGTGCTGAATAATATCAGCTAGTATAAACAGACACCTACCCTGCATTTATCCTATTTGGTCACTTGCAGCGATTCATTATCATAGCGACCGGTAGCTTTATGGAGTTTGTACTAATTCGTTTGATATGAATTCTTGGAACCATTAAATACTTACTATTGCGGAAGCATACTGTGACTGTTTTTGCATTCTGTGCATTCCATTATCTGTTGATTTTAGACATTTCTTTCACTGTTTTTACAATTGTAAATATAACCTCACATCATACCCAAACGAATGGTTCCAAATGTATCATATCCAAAAAAGATCTTGAATCTTTTTAGACAGCAAACTATACAAGCCACTGAGAAAATTATGTTTAATATTTTTTTATCCTTATTAACATCTAAGAGTTTAAA
The DNA here is from genome assembly GCA_036971475.1 of Prosapia bicincta. Classification (NCBI taxonomy): domain Eukaryota; kingdom Metazoa; phylum Arthropoda; class Insecta; order Hemiptera; family Cercopidae; genus Prosapia; species Prosapia bicincta. The sequence continues at coordinate 86,505,355 of JBAIZL010000003.1, read as the reverse complement.
TTTTAATAGAGCTTTAAACAAATCAAAAATTTATCTCTGCACACTATTTCCACACTAGTGATAGTCTATTATATATGGGGCGCACTAAGGGTAATATATGTTAAAGTGTATACAAAAAAATATTCAAATTTGTTTCAAGACATTAAGATTTTGTTATATTTTATATTTCAAAAGTTTTGTTTTTTATTTCCCAGCATATTCAATAAATACTACTTTTACTTAAAAACAAAAGTAACTTTTTAAAAGTTTGAACAGATTTGGTTAAATTTGGAGAACATTTCTTTAGTTACACAATATAAATAAATCACATGAATGTTAAATGTCATTTCCCATGAAATTGTTCCCATAAATATCATAAATTTGTATTGTTATTATTTTCTTTTTTTTCTTTAGCTTTAAAATACGGTGAATATATCAATCACAAAAGTTTTAAATAGGTTTATACTTATTCATTGTAGAATTGTAAATCATGTACTTTAATTTTTTAGGACGGACGCCTTTGCTGCACTTTTGATATCAGTTGTAATAGTGATAACGAACAGCCCCGCGCAGACAGTCTTGTTCAGCGACCGACATCACTCTCAGCGCCCAAGTCATCGGAAACATCGATTCGGTCGGCTATTAGTGAAACAAGTGAAATTAGAAACAATTACCATTCTACCACATTACCATCAACTAGTGAATTTATGCAAAAAACTATTAATAATGTTACTTCAGCTAAAGACGAGTTTGGAGATATTATTGGCATTTACGGTTCTTACAACGCATCGAATACTACAGTTGGTTGAAAAAACTTGGATTCGTATTAGTTTTGGAATTCGATGTGCATCATCCTGAGATAGTTCCTTAAAGTATGATTGTGGTGAAAGACTAACTAACAGGGTTTGTGCATTCATTTATATATAAATACATATTTATATATATAATTGTATTAATTATATATATCAAGGTTGTTTTGTTTCTCTTTGTGAATACACAATGGCAACACTGTGTATAAAGTTAATTGGGAAAGGAGGCCTTGTTACTTTATTGATTAAAATGGTTTATTTTATTTTGTAAAGCTAACCAATAGATAGGCTAGATGATATTTAACGTTACCCTCAACCTGAACTGTTTATAAGTTTAATGTTGACATTGTTCAAAACATAATTAAATATAAATAAATTTACCTTGTGTACGTACATAATACTAAAACGTGCGACAAATTTAGTAATATTTTGTCCATATTTTATGTTCAATTTCATTTCATTTATATTTTACTATAATTTTTTTTATTTATTCACATATATTATTTTTTTATATTTTAAAAAATTAGTGTTAGTTATTTTACATACTTACTGCCTACTCAAGTGATTGCATTTACTACCACCAAAAACTAATTGGGCTCAACATTTTTAATGTTTTGCTGTATTTAAATTAACACAAATTTGATCTATTACACTAGGATTGTTTTTAAAGAAAGGGTAATTTTAAAAAATTAGATACATGTCAAAATTGAAACTTCCGAACATTTTTCAACAAAAACCTTTTAGTGGGTTTTCCTTCTTGTTACTTAAAAATGGTTCAAGTTTGTTTGTATTGAGTTTGTTAGCCTTACAGTATAGGTTTTAGTGCCAAGACATCTAATACAGTTTGAAGTTTTTATGTTGTACATCTTGAGTTTTTTCTATAATTACATTTTTTGTGTAATTACCAAAAAGCTGTTACAATGTTAACAGCATAAAAAATACAATTTAAGAAAAAAAATATTTTCATAAATTTAACATTAATAGAGCAAGAAAAGTTTGAAACATTATGATATTGTTGATAAAAGTATCTCTACATATAAACTATTGTTAAATCTTGTTCTGTTGGGCGAATTGTCTTCATGTGTTCTTCACTAATTGAATAATACATTTTAATTTCATTTGACTTTTTATTCATTTTTGAACATATTTAAAACTAGTTTTAAACATTTCAAATTTCTAAGTCCAAATAATTTTGTATTACACTGCAAGCTTTTGACGATTCTTAAAATTATCTATGAGTTCTTAATTTTTTTCTTTCAGCGGGTCCTTGAGTCAGACACTCCATTTTAATTTTGTTTGAAATTGAACATTAGATATGGGCTTCACTAAAACTGCCCGTATCTGCGGCAACACCTGTGCTAGTCATAACGCAATAAAATTATTAAAGGAAGAACTTTCTACTGTATACATTCCTTGCTTATTTAGCTCAAGCCTAACTTTGTATTTGCTCATAACGTTTTGTTAAACAATAATTGTTACTTAAAATAGGCCTGAAATTATTCATGTCATTTTCTTCATTTAGTAATTCAGTAGACGCACATAATTTTTGTTTCATCTTCTCTAATTTTCTTCCATATTTTTTTTTTATCATACTTTCATATTTAGATAAAATGAATGTTTTTAATTGCTTGGTATCCTCTATGTTAATATAAACAATTATACTTTAATTGTTTAAAGCGCTTTTCTTATATCACTATATAATACTATTTTATTTTGAGGTTAGAGATAAAAGTTAAAACTAAATGAGTAATACTTGACAATTGTTTACAAATTACAATCATGGTAAGGTTGTAAACTAGCTTAATACAAATTTTAGCATATTTATTAATATATGCCACTTGGATTTTAATGGAATGGTTAAATATTAAGTTTTAGCATAAATTTTACAGAACAGACCTCTATAAGCCATAATTTGAAACTGTATTTGAAGGTTAAATAAGTTGATCTTTTATTATGTAGCAGAATAATAATTCTTGAATTTTGTAGTTCATTACTTTCGGTGAATCTTATTAATCACTTAAACAATAGTTTAAGTGATTAAGAATAATAATGGTGATATCACCTGTGAAAAACAATTAATTAATTTTATATCATCAGCTGAAGTTGACATTAAAAGTCGGGTGATGTTTTGAAAAGCAAGTTCCATATCTTGCCAAGTAATTGGTTGGTGGTTGCCATTGGTCAAAAGGAGGACATATATTCAAACCATTTAAAGAGAAAGTACTAGGAGGATATAATTTATATAAATTATATTCTATAGACACATGTAAGATTAAAACATCAATTTTTCAACCTTACTGTGATTGCTTTCGAAGCAAAAATAATGTATTTGTTAAATAATAATAATTTATTTTCTAAAATTAAAATATATCTAGTTTTAAATGAGCAGATAGTTTTGGGCAGAGAACTGTGAAAAAGAAAGTTTTATATGAAAAGAAAAACTAAAAGGGCTTAAATTATTTATTTATTTTTACATTTATCATATACAAATAGATAAGTATTGTAGGAATTTAATAACTCTAATTCAGAGAAACTCGTAAAATATAAATAGGAATAAATATTCTTAACTGAATTTTATTTTAATAGATTACAATAGATACAAATTTTATTGTTAACATAAATTTCTCTGCTTTACAGAAAAGTGTATTATTTTTGTATCTAAGTCATTAATTTTGATTCATGTTATGCCTTCTAGTCCAGTCAAAGCCTAAAGTAGTGTGTGTAATGTTATAAGTGCCATAAGGCATGGACTGAGTTTTGGGAAGAGATATGACAATTTCATCTGTCTTTTGTTTGTCATATTCCCCTTTCAATAAATTTAAGAGACTGATGAAATAAAACCTAATCAATTTGCAACTATGATGTTAAGCAATAATTTATTTCTGGGTGTCATGTTTTGTTTACATATTTATTTTGTGCTATATATAGGCCTACTTGTTATTCACCCAATCAGCTTATTTTCTCATGTATCATATGGGTGTTTCTAATTTTTGTATATTTGTGTACAAAGAAATGAATATGTATACTACAGAGAGAGAGAAAGAAAAGTTAGACTGTGTAACTTTATTGTTTGTTTCATAAATTCATTATACTTTGAAAAGGTTTGTTATTATATTTTAGCTTCAACTCCAATACTTAAAATTTTATTTTTGAACAATCTTTATTTTACAGTTAAGAATTAAACCAGACAAGTTGATTGCTGCATATCAAAGGATTTTATTACTTCACAATTAACTTTTTTTGTTTCTAGTCTTTTTTTTACAACTGTTGATAAATACTTTAATATGAGTGTCTAATTTTCTTCCTGTTTGATTAGCAGAGTACATTGTATTTCTGTCTGGTGTTTGATCAATTTGATTTTAAAAAATTCATTTTTATTGTGTAAAACAACTTTTTAAAAAAATATTTTTACCTTTTTATTTCTTTATTTACTTTATTTCCATTTAGGAATAAAAAAGTGAAAAATATCACTGAAATTGATTTTAACATCCTTTTGTAAACCTTAAGGTATGTATTGTATTATCTTTTTATAAATTGTATTTCTTTCAACTATTGTTAGATTTTCAGAATTTCAATTTTTCATTTCAGCCCTACTTATTTAAATTTGTTCATTTTCAATTACATAAACAAAGTATTTTGTCTATTGAACTAATAAAAAAAAATAGAATTCAAAACCAAATTTACGTATGTAACAAAACTTCCTAGATATTTAAACTAGTTGTCCTTTTACTTCCCTTTCTGTATCTTTCTCTTCCAACTTTCATTCACTGAATTAATTAATGAAATATTTTGTCTGTAGTTTGTATAAATAATACTAAAGCAAAAGTCATATTTTTAATAACCAAAGAATTTATTTTACATTATAATTGTAATTATTTTTATTGGAAATGTAAAACATTGTTCTCTGAAGTGTAAAGTAGTATCTAGGCTGATTGGGGATAAAGCTTTCACAATAGTGTAAATTTTTATGCTCTTTTTAAAAATATTTGTGTTCCATTCTTCCTTTTAAAAATTAAAATATAAAATATTATTGAAAGTAAAAATCTTACTAAACTATAAATGTATATAATTAGTAAGTTTGAATTATAACAAAACATACTTCTTGAATTTTGTAGTCCGAATCAAATTTTGTAGCGATCAAAAACATTCTGTATCAGTAAGTTTTTTAAAAAATTACAAAATTTAAAGTTCGTATAGTCATAAATTATTGTTTTAAGTGATTAAAAACATACTTATTTCATATTTGTTGATTCCATCTTCACGTGAGCTACTAGTTTACACTAAACACTTGTAAATATTTACAAACCTGCCTTTAGCCCAAAAACAGGTTTAAGTAGTTTTATAGGCAGGCTATGCTAAGCAAAGTATGCAACATTCAGTTCAAAATAAAATCTGTAATAACTCTGTACTTTGAAATAAAGTATTAAAATGATAATTATTTAGCCTATATAAAATATATATATATATATATATATATATATATATATATATATATGTGTATATATTATTTGTTATTTATTACTACAATAATTTTAATAACACATTGAAAATATATAATCACATCTAAATATACAAAACCCCAGATTTATATTGTTGTCAATTATGGTGTAACAAACTGGTGTAATAACAGTCTGCCTTGCATGTTTGACCTTCTATTTCTGATTTCTCAGCTTCTGATAGTGTCTAATATAAGGTGCATTCTTCTGTCAAGGAAATTTTCACCTTTGAGTCACTGCATATAAAATAGTCTACTTATCGCTAGTGCAAAATTAGTGTATAAAATTAAAATTTCAAATTGTTTAAAGATCTCTTTTAAATTCTGCCAAAATGCTGCCAGTAGAGGGTTAGCTTCGTAAAAGGAACGATCGTTTTTAAACACGTCAGCAAGTAAGCAATTACGTATTCACTTAGTTAAGTAGTTTAAAATTCGTCTTACATCAAGTAAGAATGAAAACAATAAAACGAATTTTATTCCAATATCAAAAAATAAAACAGACAAATTAACTGGCTTAATTTGTTGTGTATAAAATACATTAGTTTTGTTTTTAAAATTTTTATCCAATTAAACGGCTGATCTGATAAACCGGTAGTTCAATTAACTGGAATCCACTGTTTAATGAACGTAAATATAACATTGCTAAGAAGAAATTAGCATAGAATTGTCTAGAACAACTCTGATGGTAAAGGATAGGGGAACATAAATCTGCAATGGAAGAACAAATATAAACCTAGAAAGAGATAATAAGTGCTGTAGGGCAATTAAGGCTTGTAATATAAAACTATTGAGCTAAGATTTCCTTGTCAGATTAAAGCAGATTGTATTAAGAAACTGCCAGAAGATGAAGAGCTGAAAGAGAAGCTCTAACCATGGTATGTCAAAAGACTTATGTATGTTATAAGTGAGAACATTTAGCAGAAGACTAAAATAACGTCATTTATATTCATTTCAGTAAAATCAGCTATCGACTGGATTAACTGACTTACTTAAATTTTTCAAACTGAATAAGAAGCCTAGATCAAATAACATTTGTATTTTGTATACACATGGCAAAGCCTTAAGTCGACATTCTTGTTGTTCAACTAGACTTCTTTTGATTGCTTATTTATGTGTTTTCCAAATAAAATAATGCAACATATTTTAGAATAGAAAAATTTTAAATGTAAAAGAGGAAATTTTACACTATTGTGATGCTGACATTAAAATACGATATATTTAAATGTTTATTTAATTTTAAAAATCATATTATCATTCATACACTAAATTATTTGTTATTATTTTTAGAAATAATATAGCTTTATAAGCCTTTATGTAATAAGAAAGTAAATTATGTATATAGTAAATAAAATTAGAACCTCTAAAATTTATTGAGGTTATGTATTATGTAAATATTTGACATAATAAAAATAGCTTGTTCATAGAGTTGAAATTATAGAGTTGAAATCATTTAGATTACCAACTTTAGAACTGAAAAAAATTACTATTGTAAAGATGGTTCTATCAATAAAATACTGTAGATACCATTATATTCGATGAGAAATGATCAGTCCCAGTTTTTTCTTTTGTTAAGGAGTACTTATGTATAGTCTACCTATTGTAACTTTAAGCACAAACATGTAAAATGCAATTAATGCTGGTAATTGTTTATAAAATCGACACCAGAAAATGAAATCTTAAAAAGTCCTAAATAAAAATGAAATAAAGCGAAAATCTATTTTAAGTTTTATTTTAACTTCTGGCCCCCTGCTTCTTTATAAGATATTTGGAATGGTCTACTATGAATTTTTCAAGGTTAAGGAAATAATTATTGTTTTGAGTGAAAAATACTCACTATCCTGTATAATTCTGGGATTGCAACCTGGAGGGAAATCGAGAGATTATCTGCCCTAGGTAAGAAACTTGGTCACAGTACAGTTTTCTTTGGCCAAAGCTGTATACTAGTGTTTCAAGCATCATTGACTTCTTGACACTTTTAAATGCTGCTTACCCCTCAACCCTACCCATCCCTCGTAACGCATACTCAGATCCAGTCGTTCAGTTATAGGTCTGTCATCTTCTTGAGTTGCTTGTAGTTAGGATTTTACTGCTGTTTAAAAAGAATAGTTAGCTATACATATGTTTAAACGAAGGTGATGAAATAGAAATATAGTATTGAAATAAACAATTTAAAATACTTTACAATAGCATCTAATATTAGCAAAAGCTGGAACTTACATTTGTCAGAATTACAAAAATTTTAAATGATTTTAAGTCAAATTTACTGCTTGCAGTTTTGTGTTTACAGCTTCAGGTTTTTTTCAATTTGCTACTATTGGTATCACTTGGCTAAAAACCACTACTTACTGATAATTTTCAGAAGACACGTTTTGCACTTGATCAGTTCAATACTGTGAGTCACGGACAAGACTGTTACTCAGCCGTGTTTATTGTGTGAGTCTGTTGTGTGTTGATGTTCTGTGGTGTTATATTGTTCATAGAGTAGTTGTTAATTATGTGTACTAATATAGTATTAGATTGTGAGTGTGTTTTGTCATTTAGAATGTATTATAGATGGTTTTGGTGATGTTTGTATATCTCGTAGTTTTCTGTTGTGTTTAATTTGTTGCCTTTTTTGATGTAGTGAACTACTTTTAGATTAGCGTCTATATTGGTGTGTTCTGTTTCTGAATGGCAAAGTTTGATTTTGGTTATGTTATTTATGTGTTTTACGTGTTCTTTGTATCCTGTGGTGAATTTTTACCTTGTTTGACCTATGTAGAAGCTGGGGCAGTTGTTATATGTATCTTATATACTCCTGCTTTATCTGTTTGTTCTGGAGTGTTTTTGTACTGTGTAGGTGCTTTTTGTTCGTGTTTGATGTTTTAAAGGCTTCTTTCTATTATTATGTCTGAGTGGAAAATGGCATGTTTATGTTGCATGGGATGATTGGCGGTATTGTGTATAACTCTCTCAGAAGTGGTGGGTTTTCTGTATTATTTGAATGTGTGTTTGTTCACTAAACACTTGGAATATTAACAAACTTGCCTATAGTAGCACTTACTTATATTTGTTGGGGACGGCCGTTTCGGTAGATGTGTCCCATTGTAAACTCAGACCGTAACTGATCTCAAGGTTTTCGTAGGTTAGGATATTAGGGTGGGAGTTGGATATTATGGTGGTTTGGGTGTATTTTGTGAGTATTAGGTGTTGTGATGTCAAAAAGTGTGTGAGTTGTGATGTTATTGTATATTGTGTATTTGTTGTTTTGTTTAGTTAACTGACATCACCCACTTTTTTACAAATTTTAGATTTATTTTGTGATTGTTCATATTTTTCAATCAACTTTTCAATGTTTTTAAATTATCAATAATGTTAATGCATTTCCCTTTACTTTTGTATTTTATTAGTTTCATCGCTTTTATAATTTCCCTTGGTGTACATCTTTCTTCTAAAAGGTGTCACAAAATCTGAATTATGTTTTTCATATTTATGTGACCTAATGTACTCTTTATACCTAGTTTTGAATATTCTACCTGTTGGCCTCAATGAAGGTTCTAGACTATTTTCATTGGTTGGGTCAACCAGTTTTAATTCAGTCTAAAACTCGTTTAAAGCAAGTAATTCAATCAAACGTCAAAACATCAATCATGAAAGTAATAAACTGAAATTATTTTTACCTATTTAATTGATAATGAAAATGCTAATTACATAAACTGTAGGCTTGAAGATGGAGAATAACTTAGCTTGTCTAAAGTTATTTAGTGTTATATTCATGGTGTTGAGCTACCTACAGATGGCGCCCTGCTCTTTCAATTAGCAAATAAATCAATGTGTTTGAATGTATCTGACGCCACTAAACTGTTACCAATTTGTTTATGGATAGTGTTGTATAAATTAACGTGTTTCATTACATCAACATTAGAACAAATTCTTTATTTTTAAACAAAGATTTTAATCTAAAAGCAATCCTTGCAGCAATATCACCTCATCACTTATTTTCTCTTGTCTCAAAACATATAATTCATGATGTAACATGTAATATAATCCTAATGCTTTTAACAACTTGTATCTGGAAGTTCCATCGTGTCAGAGAACCATTTGATTTTCTTTTATTACAAAGATTACGCAGTACATTTCTTCATTTTGGGCATGAGAATAACCTACTAATATTATCAAAAACAACCTAACTGATTTTATATTTTGTGAGCAAGGATTTTTCATAACTAAATTAATTGTTGTAGTTTTGGAGCTGTACATTTTGAGGTTCCTGAATCTCTTTCTCAGCAGACATGTTTCACACTTGGTCAGTGCATAGTTCAATGTTGTGAGTCACGAACAAGACTAAATTTAATTGATGAGTGTAATAGTTTATATATTTAGCATTTAAAAATTTAGATTTTAACAAAATCAAAAACCTCCCTGATGACCTCAACATCATTGCTGAGCCATCATGCACTTGACCAATAAGTTTCTAATTAAGTTTAAAACAGCTTTTATAACTTTAGAAAGTCTTTTGCATTAGAAACGATGCATACAATAAAATTATGTAATAATATCCGTTAGTTTATTACAAACTAGAGTGACAAATAAAGGGGAATTTTAATGTTCAAAGAGAATTAAAGGGAAGGTATTTTCAGTTATAGTACAAGCAACAGTCACTCAATCTAAAGATTCGTTGTATTTTCTTGATTTGGTGAATGTCAAAGCATTCATCAGAAAAAAAATTACTGAAATCTGTGAAATTTATTCAATTAATAATCCAATCTTCAATATTGCTGCACTGTCATCAGTTTGTGCTACAATATGATATAAGACTTTTTCGATAGATTAACTATGTTCTGTATAACATTTTGATCCATAATGTATCAGTGCAGTACTGTTGGGTAAAAAGAAGATTGTCGTGATATTACCATCATAATTCATGTGGATGTGTAGGCCCCAAATTCCATGTCTTTTTGAAATTGTCAAGCCAATGATCACTCGCTTTAAACTCTTCCTTACTGGGGTAGAGTTCAGAAAAATTTAATCTAGCTTTTTCGTGCAATAAAAGGCTAGATATGGGGTTGTTTTGCAATCATTCTTGCAGAAATCATGTGTATAGAGCAGTTTCTACCAAAGCTATTCACTTATTGGTTTACTGTATCCCACTGTTGCTACCTTGCTCCATAGAAGACAGAAATGACAAAATTGTTTTATGTACTGGACAAAGTACTGAAAGAAGGGGTGCATTCTTGGCTCGTAGCTCAACCGAAAACCTTCATTTATGAGGGCATCAGGAAGGTTGTACAATGATGGACCAAGTGTGAACTAAATTGCATGTAATAATTGACTTATCGGGATATCAGATCCCCCCACAATCAGTTGCAGACTGGTTACATTTTTCCAACTCTTGATAAATGAGGGTGGTGTGAAAGATGAATGTCTCTCTTGCGGGAATTCTTAACACTTTAAGAAACACTTTAACATTGAACCAAAGTGCTTTATCTGTGAGGAAAATGGCCAAAAAGCAAAAAATGTAAAATTTACAAGTGCCTGTTGGAAAAACTGGCAGGGTAAGCAGCATGTAAGAGAAAAATAGATGTTATACATGGACATAAGAAAATAATAACCTGATAAACGGATGTAATTAATCAAGGCAATGGAGAATTTGACACAGCTAAGATAAATAGGTCTGAATTTTATACTGTATAAAAATTCACAGATATAAAATATTAGGTTTAAAATAAAGGAAAATCTATAAATTGAGCAATGATTGTATCTTTGCTAATACAAAATTAAAGTCCTGTTGATTGGAACTTCAAAAAAAACTGTGGAGAATAACCAATTCACTAAATGATGGCTATGCCCAATACTAACTTTACCAGTCCATTTTCTGATAACATTTCTCTATGTGCACGATAATTAAAAGAAAATATTACAACCTTTTTCTCTATGTTTTGTAAAAACAAACAAAAGCCACACACAGACAATATAAGAATTCTGTTATAGTTGACAATCACACATAACATAATATTGCCTTCTTGTGGTGTGAAAAATATAGACAGTGTTTAGTTATGATTTAAATTCAAATAAAATCTTTATTTACACATCAACTGAAAAAGATATAAAGAGGTGAATAGAAAAAAATGTTAAACCTGTTTAACTATGCAGTGTTTGTGGAGAATGTAGTTACATAAAGATGTAAATAAAGCTTCTATTAAATTTGACCAGAATCCATTAAATAATGTTACTAATTACTCTTATAAACCTATTTCAATAGTAATTCAAGGGCGCTTGAATTTTAAGGTGTGTTGAACTAAACAAAAATGAATAAAATGTAACAGGTTTAAGTTTAAGAAATTGGGTACTCAGATATTTCTTAATTGGGTATTGCTTCCCCTTGTGTATAAAATTGGCACCCCTGAAACCTGAACGGTCAAAGGTTGAGTTGAAAAAATAAAAGCAAATTATTTTTGAAAAGAAATAAAACATATTTTTAACAACTAACATTAATAAGAGGAAATATATAGAAACTTTTTGACCCTTGTTGACTAGAGGCAAGACGAGTAAATCAACAAAACCCATCAAAGTAGGTATTTTGATATATTCTGTGTTCAGGAATAGAAAATAAAATCAATGCCAATATTTTACATTAAAAATTATATTACTAAATTTATTAAAACATTAATGAGAAAATATCTTCTAAAAAGCATATTTTTTATTTTAAAATTTAAAAACCTGAATTTGTAAACAAAAGCAGTTTTAGAACAGAAAATTTAAAATAAATTTATTAAGAATAAAACTAGGAAACCAAAACAATGGCAAAGACCCTCAGCAGCTTTCAAAGAATAACTACCACAAAAAAGCAGGTATGAGTCAATAAATTCATTAACTTAATTGATTCATGGCGATAACCTGAAGGAAATTACACCATTCAAAAAGATAAGTCCAGGAAGCTACAATACAAAAAAAAAAAATCTAATATAACGAAAAGTGTGGCTTTAAATCAAATAAAAGAAACTTAGAACATCAACATTTCTTAGAACATGAGCGGCCAGAACCTGACCAGCCTTTGGTTGGTTAAATTATCACCATTTTTCACAGAAACTGGTCACCGAAGGGAATTGAGATGCTTGAAAATTTCATCCTAATTCAACCTGCTGAACAAGGCAAGTGTTGGGTCAAAAGTTAGGAAGATTTTAATGGTTTTGTATTATTAGTAAAAATACAAGATGTATTATTTTTAAATAAATAAAACCTCTAAACCACAAGTAACATTTATTTAAACCTTATGTACATTTCGATTGCCCAGCAATCAACTTCAGAGGTATTTAAATACCTTGTATTTTTGAAATACCTCTGAAGATGATTGCTGGGCAATCGAAATGTACATAAGGTTTAAATAAATGTTACTTGTGGTTTAGAGGTTTTATTTATTTAAAAATAAACATTACGCCACAGTTGCTTCATACAGTTATATCATACAGTTACAAGATGTATTAGTTAGTAGGTGCAATAATTAAGTTTGAGTGAATCGTTTTTTAATATTTGAGCCTTTGGGTTCAAATATGCTGTGACAACTTAAATCGATTCTATCAAACTATTCTTAAATTCATTAGCCTCAACCTATATTTTAAACTGGGGATGAGCTGATACCTAAAATTTTCGATTCCCAAAATTTTCTTTCGATTCTTTTGATATATAGGTCTACATTAAACTCTCCAATAATAAATTTAGTCAACATCTTGGTCATATGATAAAGCCTTTTAAAAGTTCCGTTTAATGTAATATGCTACACAAAACGTTCAACGTTGGTTAATGAATAGGAATTTCTGAACGGATGAAAAATATATCGTATAAAAGTAATGATTTATTTAAAATTACAAATATGAACTTCAGTTTATAATTATAATATAGCTTCAGTTTTTATAACTGGAGAAATTAGAACTTTCTTTTCTTTGTGTTTTGTTTCGACATGTATGAAGTGGTGGTGGCGGCCTGAGAGAGTGTCAAGCCCTTCCGAGTGAGAGAGAGACAGCAGAGCAAAAACGCGGTGTCAAACAGCCCAGAAAAGCTTCTGATCGTCTTTGTTGTTGCATCATAAATAATAATAATATGTTTGTGATCTCAAATAGACATTTGCTTTAATAGATCAGTTCATTCAAAGCAACCAATACTTGAATAAAACGTAGTTGATAATTAATTATATTTCCTATAAATTACATTGCACACGTATTTTACAAGTTAAAAAAACAAGAATCAGGAATCGGCACTTTAATCAATGGAGAATCGAGTTTTGACATTTGTCGGTACAATTAGAATCGACGATTCCTGGAGTTGAGAATCGGTATCGGCCCATCCCTATTAAAAACTGCTCCATTCTTTTCATAAATCGTTATTTTTTTTTTAGATGTTATCAACATAGGCAATCAGAACACCACTATAACTACCAGACCTCTTATTAAATGTTTTTCCATTTTATAATTGTACAAACTTGTCCAATGAAAGATAGAAAAAAACACTATCGAGTATGATGGATAATAATGAAGAATATTTATACTCTAAATATACATGATTTTGTTAATAAGTTTAAATATAAATAAATAAAGTTTATATAATAAACTCCTAGAAAATCAAATGTTACAAAATTAAATCTTACAACATTCAAGACAAATCAGAGGCATAAACAATGCCCTTGCAGTTTAGGAAGGCACAGGTCAAGTGGCACATCCTGGACGCATAAACAAATTAATAAAGTATGAGAAAAATAAATGTTATTAAAAATGCTTTACAGTTTATCCACATTCATTACTTTCTTCAGAAAGAATTTCATCGTGAAATCAAAAGAAACCGAGAGAGCCCTATCAGGAATTGTTACATCAGTATTAGCGTTTGTAAAAGAAATTAAAGGTAGTTGATTTGTTGCAGGATTTGTGTTACTTGAAAAATCTATAATTATTTACTTCATTGTAAAAAAGCCCTTTTTTTGAATTGTGTATAAAATTTGCTGAAATGGATGAGTTCATTTAGACTCAACAATCCTTTCAAAAAACTTGCTCCCTTTTAATGGAAGTGTAAACTGTCCTACTACGTCCCCTAAGCCGAAACTTCTCATGTCCTTCATTGATTTCTATTTCTTTAATTTTTAATGATTCCGAAAAGTCACAACACCGTTTATGAGCACTAAGGCTGTGAACATACAGAAAGCAACTGGTCATCACGAGACAATGTAAACTTGAGTTGCTGTTAGAAAAGTTGTTAGTCGGTTTACAGGATTGTTCATATAAACTTGCTAGTTTAGTTGTCAGTTATGTCGTCGTCATAGGAGAATCCCGTCCTTGTGTTTATTTTATGAAAGAAACTACAAAACACATAGTAGTAGTTTTTTTAAAAGAAAAACGTTACAAAAAAAGATAATTCATTGTACACCCCTATAACGTTATTCATGCGAGGCAAAGTCAATATATTGCTTTGCAAAACTCACAAAATTACCCAGACCAATTTCTTAATTATTATCGTATGAGCATTAGCAGGTACGACTACCTTTTATGTCAAGTATTTGAGAACATCAAGAAAAAAACAAGTAATTAGCGAGAACCAATTTCAGCTGGAGAAAGATTAACAATAACACTCAGCTAAGGTTAATTGCTCACTTATGTATTTCTTTTTATGTATAACTGCAAAACTTAAAATAACATTACATTGCAATGAAATAAAAATTAGTTTTTAAACAAATGAAATTTTATTTTGAAAAAAACTGTTGATAATCATTTATATCATCTTGAAGTTGGATACACAAATCATGACTAGAACCAGCAATATTTTGTTTTTCTGGAATGATATACCACTATAATAAAACACTATTCAAAGAAACAGAAACACAAAAAATACAAATAAAAATTAATATTATTTAAATACAGTAACACTCTTGAGAAACGTCTTCACAACAGAATAAATAATGCTGGCAACTGAGCAACGAGTTTACAGTGTCGTGACCGGAGCAACTCTAGTTTGTCATTCGCTAGTCACGTTGCTATGAATATATGCATTCAACTCCTTATGATGTGAAAAAGCAAATCAAGTTTGCTTTGCATTGCCTTCTGTATGTTCACAGCCTAAATTTCAGATGATCAATTAAATATCCTTTGACATAACCAAATTTATTCCTCTAGTTTTCCTTAAATAATTATTGTTCTTCTGGCAAAGAAAAATGACTAAATGAACCTGTTTCAAAACTGCTATATCTTTACGCTCAATTTTTGAATTTGTAATACACAGAACACAGTTGATCATTCCTGATTCTTCAATAAGACAAGGCATCAGACTACATATTTGTGTTACTGATCTGCTAACTCTAATAAGCTTGAGTTCTGCTTCAAATTCTTCTATTTCTGGAGTGGTTGGACAAAAAGAGGTTTCAGTATGCTTGATTTCTTTATCTGGTGGCTTGGTTTGATTTTTTTTTTTTTGTAAAATTTCGGTAAATCTTTTGTTTGGCCTTAAAATTGCCTGATTATGGATGATAGTTGAGTTTTAATACCTGTATTACTATTGACTTGAACAGACATATTAGATATGTCAATAAGAACGCCAGGACAATCACTACTAGTATAAGGTGAAGGTTCCCTATGAAATTCCAACTCAACATTAGGCCTACTTCAGTTTCAACCCTTCTAATTTTATTAGAGGACTTGTCAGGATCATATAGAGTCCTATTAGAAGTCAAAATCAGTACCTTTAGAAAGGAAAAATCCCAATATTCTGGCTTAAATTGTTTGCCTAGGTTGTTCACCCCCATGTTTAGTTGATGTATGTGCGGCTAGTTTATCACACCTTCCCGCCAATCACAGTAAGCACAATCAATCTCTTGCTTGCTTTTAAATGTTAACGTCATATAATTTCATTGTTAAATAAATTAATAAAAACAATATTAAAATTATAATAAATATTCCCTAATTCTTATGAAACAAAACACACAAAACTGTGCTGAATGTTGTCAGAAGACGAGAGAAAACAAAATACTTGAAGCTTCTTCTAAACAACTTCTTGTTTTAAAAAAATATTCACATCATATAGTTTTGATAAATGCTATTAAACAAAAAAATAAAAACTAATATGAACTTAATCTCTTATTTTATTACAATACGAAACACCAGCGAAACATCGCTAAATGTAAAAAACCTGTTAGTTTTTGCAGCATCAGGTGTAATCTTATGTGCGTCTGGAACGGAGTTGCTTAGTGCTGCCGAATCAGAGAATATGATACGCTACTGTAGTTGCAAGAAAATAATGACAAACTAGTTTTGGCACCTTTTGAATTTTATTTTATTCAGAAACAGTTTATACATTCTTCTCATTAAGGAAACAAATTATTTTAAAAAATAGCGTAATCTATATTTTCCCCAAAAACCAAAGAATTTTTCCCAATCCTAGATCACTGGATCAGACTTATTCTGCACTCCTACTGAGGTATCAAAATAAATATGAAGACGGGTTAATCAAACCAACAAATAGAGGAGGATCTCATTATGCTATGGAGTTGCAGATTTCATTCTCTGAATTCTTGGGAGGAAGTAATATTTACTTTATTTTTGCCACCTTCACAACAATTACAAAAAAATACATGGAGCCATTAAGCAATGAAGTAACGAAATCCTATGGAGTAACAAAATGAAGGCATAATATTTACAGTCGCTTTAATTTCGAAAATTGTTTTTAAACAATTATTATCTTATATTTACATACCACAAAGAGATTTATGTGAAAATACTTTTAGCTAGGGATGGGCAGATACCTAAAATTTTCGATTCCGATCTTGATTCTTTCAAGTTATATAGGTCTACAAATATTCTCTAATAATGAATTTAGTTAACATCTTGGTCTGTTGAAGCCTTGTAAAAGTTCTGTTTTAATGTACTAGGCTACACAGAACGTTCCTTCATTTATAAGTAGGAATTTCTCAAGGCATGACAAATATATCAGTTGAAAGTAATGATTTATTTAAAATTACAAATGTGAACTTCAGTTCACAATTACAATGTAACATCAGTAACAGGCATTTCAGTTTGTATAACTAGAGAAATTAGGACTTTTTTTTGGTGTGTATGAAGTGGTGGCAGAGTAGTGGCGACCAGAGGCGTAGAGAAAGAATAAGAGTCTAATGGTAACAAACAAACGGACCAGAAATGCTTCCGATCGTCTTTCTTGTTGCGTCATAATTAATAAGAGTATTTGCATAATCTCATATGAATATTTGCTTTGATTGTTTAATTCATCAAAGTAACTAATATATAAATAAGACATAATTGATAATTATTTTTCCTATAAATTACACTACACACATATTTCAACAGCTAAAGAAAAAAAAATCGAAATCAACGCTCTAATCAATGGAAAATCGAGTATCGACGATTACTCAATACCAATTAGAATCAACAATTCCTAGAATAGAGAATCAGAATCGGCCCATCCCTACTTTTAGCATTTGATCAGTTTTTATGATTTTCATACAGGAAAAATAGCATCTAATCGTGTGTGTTCCCTATATAAGCAAGTGTGTGTCAGAAATTTTAATAACTCCATTACAGTTTGCTATAAGACTAATAGCTAGCAACGTTTAAATACATTTGACTCACTCTTTCATTAGCTTTTCCATAAACTTGCGTCTAACGTTATAGCAGACTATGGAAAAATTTTAGTATGATAACTTTAATGCTGGGGCTTCAGTATTAAAGTTGATTTAAAATTAGGTTTTTAATGTTTTTCTAAATATATTATGACTAGTGTTAAAGCCTACTTTAAACATGGGTTGCTTTTTCAAGAACATAGTTTCCAAAATTTTACATGATCCTTTTATTACCTGTGTAAAAATACTTACTGTATAATCGATTTCATTTTCTTCTTTATTCTTATGAGTAAACCATGGTATAATCTAGAAATTCATTGGAATTAGGATCTGATTTAAATGATGAGAAAGATAGTGAAAATTGAATTATTGAAAATAAAATGGATGAACTTTTCTGGTTCTAGTTGCAATCATACCCACAATACTAGTGGACTGATGATAATAATGTTAGGGGAAATTACGTTTCATTTCTGTGAATTCAGGTTATTTCTGATAATTATTCACTAAGATCAAAAAAATTGTTTTTCAAGAATAGAAATAAAAATTATAGTTATTGTTAATCAAAAAGGTATTAATTAAATTTCCAAACCTCTTTATGGCTATGAAATTTATTCTTTTTTTTATTTTTTAAACTTTTTTTCTAAAATCATTGACATTAAATTGATATACATTTATAATATAGTAAACCCACTGATACACAACATGAATAGTTACACATAATCTTAACATTAATAAATGAACACAATTTTCCCAATGCTATAAAAAAAAGGTTTAAAAAAATAAATAAAACAGGGAAAACACAGTTATTCATTTCATTTTTAAATTTATTTGAAATTTAGCATTTAATGTGCTTATTGTTTAAGTTTTTTTAAATTAATGTTACAGACACATAAACAATTTATTCAATAATATATTTATTATTTATTATAAAATATATAAAATTCAGGCTCAAATAAATTTTAATAACATCATCAAGTCCTTTCACAGTTCATAATGCCATACACAGTACTTGGTCATCAGAAATTAGGGGACTTTTTTAAAAATCTTTAAATAAAAATAAATTCTATAACATAATATACAGAATAAAGCCACTTTGTCACTATTTACAAAAAAAATTGATTATTTGAATTATTTAGTTTTATATCAAACTCGATACAGACATATATTAAAAAATTCAGGTTTTTCAGAACAATGATTTTTCTGACTTAACTAATCAACTATTGATTAAAGAGTTTGAAATAAACTCTACTGTCAAAACTAGTCACTTGATGTATTCTACAAAATACACCAACTAAGGAAGCTGAAAAGATAAATGGGACGTTGTTCTCAGGGTAAGTTCTATAGAACTACGAAAATAATTTTCAATAATTTATAAGAAAATATATTTGAAATTATTGCTTGTTTCTAAATAAACATAGCTAAATACTGAGAATTTGTTAAAAACCTATATATTATAAATAAAATTAAATAGCAAGAGTTATAATAGCGTGGATTTTTAAACTTATAAGAAGATTAAAGCTGGTTTGTTTGTAAAACTAATACCTCGTATAGAAACAAAATGTAAATTTCCTTAAGATGGAAAAATGAATAGTTGACACATAAAATTACTACTTTCACATAAAATTACTACTAAAATAACCCTTGTATTTGTTGAGAGTAGACAAACTGAAAACAAAAAATTAATGTTAAAGTTTTATAACACAATTAAACCAAGAGCAATCTCAATAAAATTTCTAGGTTCTCTGTTTAATCAATTACTTAATTTTATATTTATAAATTATGTATATTTTAAAAAATTTAATTTTTTTAATAATTTAAAATAGTACATAATTCAAAAGCATGAAAAAATCCCAAATTATATTAAGTATTTTAGTCTACTTATAAAAATATTTCGTCTCTGAAACAAAAAGTTTGCTAACAGAATAATTAAAAATATTGACTTCAAGGAGTAAATTCAAAATATGCTGTATTTAACACATACTTTCCCAACTTTAATAACCTAGAAAACTATTGCTATGATTTTCATGTTAAAATTATGTAACAATCAAAAATTATTTTATAAAAATGTTAATAAACTTATACACTCAAACCCAGTGTTTTGAATGGTTGTCATCATTGTGGAAAATTACAAATAACTATAAAACACACAAATTTTTAAACACTAATCTAATCTTTCAGTTTCTTTAATCTTTTTATAAGAACATAGTAGATATTAAATAAATAAGATTATAATACATTGAAAATTATTTTACATAGTATATTTTTTAAAAATCCCCCGATATTCTGGATTCCAGATAGTTCAATGTTGTCACCAGGTACTACGACGATTTCAAAAAATAGACCGAGACAAGAATCCCGGCTGTTAAAGACTGATTGTTTTATCACGAAGAACTGCTGTTGTCGCCATTGTCGTGAAATGTGTTCCCATTGACAACAAATGAGGTCCCCAAACCATACAAGTGTCCACAATATTTCATATCATCGATGTTATCTTCAAAAAACATCTGTAAAAATTCAAAGTTAAAAGTAAAGTACACGCAAATACCACAGAAATGTTTTTAATTTGTTAACTGTTTAAAATGATAAAAAAAACCAAAAACTTTAAAAAGTATTTTTTTTAAACACAAGGTAGTTACTTCACAAATAAATCTACTCAATAACAGAAAATGTTTTAATTTCGAATGTACAAATTAGCTATTATAAACAGAAACCAATTACTTAAAAATTATTTTGCTCACCAAAATATTAAACTTAATGATAAAGCAAAACCCTGCCATCTCTTAGTATTTTTCAACTTTTGTCAGTCTTATTCAAGTTAGGGTTTATACAATAGTTGTTTACTTCAAAAATATTCAACTATGTTTAAATAGCTTAAACAAATTTTAAGGCTTAACTAACTCCTCATTAAAAATATTTTTGTGTAAATGTAATGATACAAAATGAGAAAAATTTAATTATAAGTAATTATTGCGTAACTAAGTGAATACTTTTAAACTTACTTGCTGAACATGTTTCAAACAATCGTTTCATTTATGAAGCTGGCCCTGCAGAGGGTTAGCTTTGTAACTGAAACGATTGTTTTAAAACACGTGAGCAAGTAAGTTTAAAAGTATTCACTTAGTTACGCAATAATTGCCTATAGTTTAATCAGTGCATTCCAGATGATCACAACAATCAACTTTAATAAAAAAAAGTTTCATTTGTTGAGAACAAAATAAAATCTACTTAATGTCGCTAGCTTACTTTCTTGTACATCTTGACGACATTAAAACTACATTATTCCTGGTAGTGAGGCTATGTTTCCATTGCCATGAGATTTCCAGTTCTTTTTTACTCAGGTTCCACAAAATGTGGCATAAGACAAAACCTCGCCTAATGGTATGTTCAATGTTTTACTTCTTCTAATGAACTGAAATCTGCACTTGTATACATTCTGTTAGCCTAACTATATTTAAAAATAGAGTTATTTAGCTGTTTCTATAAACTTTATGAACGTTATAAGTGTGCAGTGCATATAAACCAAGTGACTTTATAAGTGTAATCCCTTCTCTTCAACTTTACTACTGGGAAGTAGCATAAGGACTTTGTATAACAATATTAAACCTATTGAACTTTCTTGATGTAATCATCTTGAATTCACTGATTAAACTAATTTTAAACTACTTAACTAACTGAATACATAATTGTTTACTTGCTCTCAAAGCAAGTAAGCAATTACGTTTCACTTAGTTAAGTAGTTTAAAATTAGATTAAACCTATGCTGTCATTTTCTATGTAATAACTCTCAACCTATGACAAGTGTTTAGTTTTTAGCAATTTCATTCACCCCTTTAGTGATTAAGGGGACAGCAGGTGGCTATATATCCTGTTGTTGTTCTCTGGACAGCTAGTAATTATATAGACCTTATCATGTTACAAATAGACTCAGTTAGCAAGAATTTCAATAGTAAAACCAATCATTAAAATTTGAAAAAAAATGCTTTCTCAGTCATCCTTTAATGTAGTTTATGTTTTGAACGTATGTGTTGCAAGAGAGCAACATCTCTCAGCCTAGCTCCTTAGTAGGTGCCCGTCTCTATCTACCTAGAAGTTTTTAGGTAAAATATAAAATATTCCTAAGTTATAATAAATACAGTATTTAGAAAAATTATACATTGTTGTAAAGGGAGTGAAATAAGCTTTCAGGAAATACATTCATATGAATTGATTATTTACATATAGACGGCTTGTTTAAAAATTGTATAAAAATGTCAAAAAAATTAAATAGCAACACTACATCACTGCTCTTCACTATATATATTTTACATTGTAATGAAAATAAACATTATATGTTATGTATCTTTTAAAGCTGAAGAAAATGTAACGTAGAAATATTTCCTCTAACATTTAGAAAACTCTCTAAAATTGGGTCATTTACAATTCTATTCAGTTCATCAATGAAAGATATGTCGATTGTACCTTGGCCAAGATCAATTCCACTGTCACTATTACTGTGTAAAACACATATCTGGTATTGAATCACTTCCCAAAGTGTCTTTATACCCATGACCATGGTGGCCATTATATCTTCAACATAAAATCTCTAACAATAAAAATTAAATATAATAAATAACTGAAAGATAAATTTAAAGCAAAAACAACACACACAAACTACAAATTAAATAAACGAAATGATGAATAGATAAGATTTAGAATAAACAACAACAAACTTGCAATGTAAACACTTACTATCTGACCAAACCAACACCTGTCAAACAAATGTCAGATAGCTCTTGGTCGCCACACTTCACCAAATATGTTTTTGTTGGTAATAAACTCTGAATGACCTAAAGGTAAACACATGTAAAGTAAAATGACCAATAAAAAATGAGATCAGCGAAACTGAGAATATGTGGAAATTAAATTACGTTGCCGTGGAAATAAATATGGGAACCCGAGCTATTACACAGGCGTAAGCAACTAGGGCCTAACTAAACGGCCTGATCTATACTCGAGCGTAGGCTTGAAAGTGTTAATGATGCTATATACATATCTGCAATAATTTTATTTAAAACAATTTCTATGTAGTTTTTGTTTTGAATGCTGGTGGAACAAGCAGGTAATATCCTTCGACCGATATTTTTATTGTCCATGAGGAACTGTTTCGTTTGTTACAGTTTTACAATTTTATAGGTGTTTTATTTGAACACCTCTCAACCAATAATTTTGATGTTCAGTAAACTTCTCTTCAGTCTATGTTTACAATTTTAATCTATTTATAGTTTTTATCACTAGGGGTGCAAATCTCCCATATCCCTTGCCTGATAATTTGTCTTTTCAGTAATTTTTTGTAACTATTTTAACGTAATTTCTGTTGACACTGATAAAATTCATGTCTCTGCCAATAATTTTAATGTTGGCGAATAAGGAAAGTGATTTGTCATTTGCCTTGTGAAGACCTTATTAAACCTTTATTACAGCTTAAGTTTTATATCACATTTCCTGACGAGACTTGGGTAGTGTATGTTATGCCAAAATCAAAACAATCCACCACGACTAATTTTCCCTTCTTGTACTGTCTCGGTCAAACCTTCATCTTCATTCTCATCATCACTGCCTTCAGTAGTGTTTTGTACCATTTCAATATTCGTAACATGTGTTATCTCAAATTGTCCACATCGGAATTTTAACAACCTGGAGGTTTCTTGATAAGAAATGTCAAATCTGTTTCTTCATGTGAATCAATAACAAAGTCAATTGATTCTTTATGACTCAGGATTTTATTACACAACTTACTTGACGTTCCTTCTTTTGTTTTGTTCTATGATTTGACTATCCAGTACACAACTTCCTTAACTGTAATTATTTTAGAAACCCTATAGTGCTTTCTTCCCCTTCAGTCGCTTCCAAGATAGACTGTAAAAGGTAATGTGTGTATTTTTTTCATACATTCCAAAACATACTGATCCATTGGCTAGATTAGGCTTGTAACATTTGTGGGAAGATATAAAGCAGAGATATCATCAGAGCACAGTTGATCTTTATCGGGATGCAACAGTGCTTTGTCTAACAGTAAAATACACTTGTCTCTTGTCATTTGAGTGTCTCATTCTCACTCTGTTCAGAAGCTTGCTTACCCATGCGGATAAAGAAAGGTTTAACTTTTCATCGCAATTTATTATTAAGTTTTATGTTAATTATTTTTATTATTTTATTGTTTTAAAATTAGGTTTACATTTTCAACTTTGTTTTATTATTACCTTCGTTTTTTTAAAATTAAGTGTACATTCTATTTTTTTTTATAAAGTGTTACCAAAACAAGCAATTAGTGGCAAGAATGATGAAGGTTTGTCAAAGAAGTGAAAACATAACTTGTTAAGCATCTTGAAGAAAATAGATTTACTTTGTCAGCGTTTGTTAAAGTACACTTAAATTGTAAGCAGGATGTTTTAGTAAAGTGTTAATAGACCACCACGATCTAAATTTCAAAATACTATTCTGCGAGACATAACTCAGTAAGCATATAGACTTATTACAAGATACGAGTGTGAGCAATAAAGAAACTTTTTGCACAACCTGATGTACAGAAACCAAGAAATGTATCTATGTAAATTATAATACCATATATTTGGCGGTTATTAAGCAATGAATCCGTGAGTAAATCACGACTGTATCAGTAAAGGGGAATGTATATGTTGATATGTATTTGTTTGTTAAAGCTACAAATAAGTTCATCTCTTGTCGAATATATCCAAGTTGTTTATATGTTATACTTAAATTGTTGAAGCTATTTTATAGGCCAGTTTCGATTGTACATAATTTTTTGTTTGTGTAGATCTTGATATTTATTGCATAGGCTTAATTGTGTCTTCTTTGATATTTGCGTCTTATATTTGTTTGTTTATATTTACATTTCATTGAGTTATGTCTGTTATACATGTTAGTGGTAATAATTATGAAGTGTAAAACAATAACGCATATTATTCTGGCATGAGTAGTAATGGAAATGATTATGAAGAAACATTGTAGTGCACTAATACTGTTGGACTCAAACATACGAGGTCTGTTCAAAAAATACGCGGACTGTTTGAATTTCGCGGCTCTAGTTAGTTTCAGGAGAATCCGCTTGATGTCACTAGGTTCGTATAAATCAGCTGATTAAAACGCGGTATTTCAATCGCAGATATCTTCATTTGTTGATGTGTTACACGTAGTTTAATAAAAAGTGTTTTTTTAGTTTGTCGGATTTTAAAATGGACAACCTGAAGGAGCAACGAATTGCTGTGAAATTTTGTGTAAAACTAGGGAAATTTGCAACAGAAACATTTGCCATGCTTAACACGGCCTACGGCGATGTTGCCATAAAGCGTACTGCATGTTTCAAGTGGCATTAATGTTTCAAGGGTGGCCGACAGTCGATTGATGACGTTGAGCGTCCCGGACGTCCTTCAATGTCAACTGACTACCCACACGTTGACAAAATCAACACCCTGGTGCGCGAAAATCGTCGTCTGACCATTAGGGAGCTTTCGGAAGAGTGTGGGATATCAGTTGAATCTTGTTACAAGATTTTGACCAAAAAACTGAAGATGCACCGCTTCGCTGCGAAATTTGTTCCACACCTGATGATCGACGACCAAAAAGCCAATCGCGTCCGGGTTTGTCGGGAACTATTTGATCGTTCAAATGAAGATAAGAACTTTTTGTCAAGAATTATAACCGGTGATGAATCATGGGTGTATGGTTACGACATTGAAACGAAGGTCCAATCATCCCAATGGGTGAGTCAAACGTCCCCAAGACCCAAGAAAGCTCGCCAAGTTCGGTCGAATGTGAAGGTGATGCTGACAGTTTTTTTTTTTTAAACGTCTGAGGGACTCCGTCCGACGCAAAAGGCCAGAACTGTGGAGAAGTGATAACTGGTTTTTCCATCATGACAACGCTCTAGCTCACTCAGCACTCAGAACTCGTGAGTTTTTGGCCAAACACTCGATCACTGTTCTTTCCCCCCCCCCCCTAATCACCTGGCCTTGCTCCTTGTGACTTTTTCTTATTCCCAAAACTCAAAAAACCAATTCGTTGCTCCTTCAGACTGTCCATTTTAAAATCTGACAAACGAAAAAAACACTCTTTACTAAACTGCGTGTAACTCATCAACAAATTAAGATATCTGCGACTGAAATACCGTGTTTTAATCAGCTGATTTATACGAACCTAGTGACACCAAGCGGATTCTCTTGAAACTAACTAGAGCTGCGAAATTCAAACAGTCCGCGTATTTTTTTAACAGACCTCGTATCTTATTTACTTGCTATAAAAGGAAATTACTACTATTACATAACCAAAAACATACCATATACGAGTCATGATTGGTTTGCAGGTAACAAAAAGAAATGTTTTTGATAATTTTCAAAACGTAGATATTATTCTAGAGTTAAATATAATTTATTAATTATATTATAATTTCATAATATTTTTATAATTTTATCCTCAGACGTTTTGAATAATTTTTAAATAGTCAGGCATTAAGAAATTGTGTTCAGTGACCTGTAACATTATCAAAGATGACATTTTCCTCTTCAAAATTATCGATTCATACATTTTAGGCTGTAGTATCAGTTGCATGTTCTGTCTATGGTTGTAAGTGTTAATCTATCAATACATAGAAGAGGTTTAAAAACATTATTTATGAAAATGAAAATAATTTAATGAATGAAGGCACTGAGATAATAGGTTATAATTTTAGTTATAAGTTGGAATTTGTAGTATCAATACTCACTGATGACGATGACTTTGACATTGTAACGAATCTGAGTAAATAAATTATTAATTTGTGAGTTTGTGTACAGCTTTTATTTGTTATATTAGCTTGATTTTCCATCCAAATTAATTTGAATCTCTAAAAAAACATTTTATGATATGCAATGAAATTAATGAAACCCTATCAGAATTTTCACATATTTCCTGACTCTCCCTCGTGCAAATAATTCTCGAAATTCTTGTTTCACCGATCTGGAACCCCCTGACTAATAATTTTGTCAGGAATATTTTCAAGGAATATTGTCAAACGAATATTTTGTGTATTTTAAACTATTATAATGTTCATTCTTATTATTATTTAAAGAAACTATATATGTTTTGAAGTAGTTTTATACATGCACAGTGAATTGTATCGTAATTTACACTCTTGATGACATCAAAACTTGGGCATCACTATCAGTATAAGTTAAATATCTAAAATCCAGATATAACCTGAATCACAACTCCTGAGCAGTTTGAATTTTCAAGGCTCTACTGTAATATGAAAATCAATACTAATAGTTAAATGACTAACTTCTCTCATTTTGAAGAAGGCCATGCCTGTGAGTAGGGAATCACTGCCTGCTTGATGTTGGGGTCCCACCCTTTGTAACTCTAGTTGGTCAGCTACTTCTTGAAGTCCTCCTTTCAAATTCTTACAGCTTTTCATCAGGTACTATGGAACATAAAATTTAGACTGAATTATTTACAAATTTACCTTATTTATACTAATAAATAAATATAATATTATTATCATAATTTATACAATATTTCTTCAATCAAATATCATTTCAATGACGTGTGATAGAATGATAAAAAAAATAAGCAACTCGTTCAAATTAACTAAAAACATTTTTAAATGTCTCTAATGGAGCAGTGATGTAATCTAACTCTTGATAAGATCTCTAGACTTTATATTAAATATTGATATTGAGGACATTTATGATAAATTGACTATATAATGACATTTTCTTAATTTGGACACAGGGTACTTCAACACTTGAAAAATTTTTGAATGGCTTATCACTATTTTGCATACTCCAATTCACCTGAGATGATTCTATAAAAGTCATAACTTTCTTAAGTTGATTTTTCAACCCCTTCCAAGGATCCTAAACTGTAGAGCACACATATCAATGGATCTTGGACAAGTTAACCATATTCATTCAGTAACTATTCACGAACACAAAAATTATTTTTAATTTCTAGAGAGAAACATTATAATTGTTTTAAACAATCATTAACGAGATAAAATATATAATATTATACACTTAGAATAGTAACCATTTTATACATAAAAAAGGTTAAAATTTTTTAAAATTTTGCTTACCTTGACATCATAGACAACAGGAAAGTATAATCTGAGAAGTTCAAAAAAGTCACTTTCATCATGCGGTAAATTTTGATCTGTCAGCAACTTTAACAAATAGCCAAAGTCATACCCACTGCAAGCAAATTAAATTTGTATAAATTATAACAAAAACTTAAATGTGCAATAAAACTTTGATTAACCATCATTCTTGTGTCAGTTTCTGTTAACCACCAGGTTAAAATATAGGTTATTAGGGGTGTTTTTCTTTAGGTATTTCTGTAAACTGTCATATTTGCTTAACCTATTTTTTTTATCTGGTTCAGGTGGTGATGATGATCAGAATGTTACAATAGATAAACATGGATTTTTCAAAAAAAAAAAATTAAGGAAAATATTATTTCAAGACAGGAGCATAGACATAATGCTCCTTCTTTATTACACAACAAAATATCTTACGACATATAAAGCCTGTCCAGTATATACACAAAGGAATCTTATATTGCCGCTATAACAAAATGTACAGTTGGCAAGTAGCCTGGGAGCCAATGAGGTATATTTTCTAGTCTGAATGTCAAGTTGTGTTTATTTCTTTTGTGCTTGTTTTTACTAGTTGTAGAAATGAAATTGACAGTCACTAAACGGTGGTGAAATTCAGGAAAGCCCCTAAAAAAATTGCCAATATGTTGAGATCTGCTTACAGTCATAATGCTCTCAAGAAAACATCTGTGTTATATGACCATTAGGCATATCAAAGATGACAGAGAAGTTTCAAAGGATGATGTAAAGCTAGGACGACCTTCAACCTCCAAATGTTTTCTTTAAAACATTATCTCAGCAAACAGCCCTCAACATATTGATAGTTTTGAACGGTTTTCTAGAATATCACCCACTTTCAGTGATTTTGCAATCTCCATTTCAACAAACAGTAAAATAAATACAGTTGGCACAGTACACCACTATGATATTCAGCCAAGTATAGATGGACTTTTAGTTCTCAGGATACATGTGAAGTCGTGGGAAAGTTGATTGAGTTGTAGCCACCATATAGAGTGAGTTATATTTTTCAATAGACCTAGAAACAGCTATTTTATTTCACAATATCAAACCTCTTCTGAACCTGCTTATAAATATTAATACAAACAGTATCAGTAAGTGAAAAGTGTAATTCACACATTCTTGAAAGTCCCTTTCCCAAGTGAAATAAGTCACATATAGTCATTCCACTAAGAAAACTCTTTGAACCATATTTGACATGTGTTTGATTTTTAACAGTTATTTAATTTATAATTTATTGTTAAATTTATGTAGTTCATTTTGCTTGATTTGATTTGCATTGTTTTAATTTATGTTTAATTAATTTAAAATTATTTGTATTTAATGGTTTGTGTTTGATTGGTTACTTGATACTTGCAATGGAAACTCAAGAGTAAGTTTAAAATTTAAAAAAAACTCTTAGAGCCCAGGAGAGCTGCATTGGTTATTTTTTGAAACTCCCAATAGAAAAAGAAAGCTTCCTAAAAAAAAGACTTGTTTTGATGATTTTGACTTATGTGTAGTGTAATGTATTATAAACATTTTCTATTTAGTAAAATATCTTACACATGTTGAAAAAGTTAAAAATAGAATGCAAAAGGATTTTGTTACCGCCAATTTTAAGTCTAGTGTAAAAAGAAATAAAATGATAATGGGGTATAAATAGAGAAAACAAAATCTAATAAGTGGGTTCTTATAGAAAAACATGATGTAACACATAAGAGATTTGTTTTTTTTAAAATAAAATTGATTTACTGAAAAAAGATTGATTTAGTAAAATTGAAAGTGATGCACCTATTCTCTGCACTGATAAATCATATACAGTCATCACAAGTCAATTCGAATAGGTAGTATGAGACACAGGTGAAGGTCATATGGGTCTAATTAATAAAGAACTTGCACTGAATATGTTATACATTGGTGGTGGGATAGGTTTTATCAATAACTTTCTTTTAATGTGGCTGGCAGGCTAACCTCAAGTCCAGATTACCATGACAACATGAACCATCGTAACTATGTTACATAAACAAGTGTTTAGCTTTTAAAAAACTTATTTTGGGAACATCATAGAGATTGACAATGCTTTCTGCCATATGAACAAATTCACAAACACTAAACACCTAATAGAAATTGTTTTAAAAAATATGCAAAATTCTCTGAAATGTAAAAATATTTACTTTTATTGGATATGATAAAATTACTGTTGTATGAATTAATGGAACAGTATAACCTATATCTTTTACAGTATGCCATTTGCAGCGGCCAGAATGTCCGATGCAAAGAATCTGGGTAATTGTACAGAATACCAGAATCAAACCTAACCGGGTTAAATAATTGACTAAATTTATATATATAAAAATTTTTAAAACATTATAATAATAATAATATTAAAACTAGGGTAAATAATAGTAAAATGAAGAAAATTAGAAATAACTTTAGACTTAAAAAACATAAATTATAAGCAATAAGAAAAATTATCACTTCAAAGTGGATAGCCTAAATTATGTAAACAAAAAAAGACGGTAATTGTGTAGTATAACAAACTAGGCCTAGATGCCGGCTATTAAAATAATTGTACTTAAAAATAATCAGGAATACAGAATGTAAATTAAGATGTGAGGAAAGTAAATTAGGCCTAGCTAGGGAAAATAGTATTTATGTAAAAGTAAAGATTAAATGTTAAAGTGTAATAGCCTAAGAAATTAGGTTATAATAGAAGAAGTCATATTTGATTTCGGAAAAATCCGCTTAGGACATTGATTATAAATCTTGTCACTACGAAACGAAAGCGCTACAGTCGAACTTTGGATTAAGAATGTTAAAAAGTTAATTAAATTAAATGAGAAGAAATAAAGTCAAATATGTTATTAAATAAAAGGTAAAAATGCAAAGGACACATCAGAATACAGAAACGCCTTTTATAAAAAGGGAAACTAATCTTAGTTCAGAATTTCCGAACAAACAAAGTCAATTGCCATGGCAACGGCTTTCTGATTGGTCAAAAGTTGAAAAATGGATACTGGGACGTGGGAAGTTTGAAATTGGAGAAGACGGGCCTCACAAAAGGCACGCTATCCAGAATGAGAAGGCATTAGGCTCTCAAAGCGAGCAGACGTGTTGTTGTACCATGCGATCAAGACAAGAAAAAATGTGCTAAAAACAGAGTAAAAAGTGCTACGATGTGATCAGGGGAAGGAAGATATATATGAGCAAGGGCTCATATATACCCAGAACAAAATTTCGACCACCAAAATGCAAAATTAAAGAAAATAAGAAGATTGACCGAAATTATGGAGAGACGCCTACCTACCAAGACCCTTGAAGCTGTAACAGGACCGACAGATGACAACATTAATGAAGATAAAAAGATTTCTACAGTACAAGGTTATATAATCAATTTAATTATTCTTTTTTAAATAACATTTTACTTCAAATTATATTAACTTAATTTCAAAATTAAATAAGATGGGAATAACCTAAGGGACTGATTAGTCAACTCTCTTAGGTTACCCAAATTTAAGTAATAAAGATTCAAAATTGACTTTCCATTCCCATCGCTGTGGGAATGTATGGATTAAGTATAAAGATGTATATCTTATATGGCTTTTTCTAAGTGAATTTCTAATGAATAACTTCCAAAGAAGTTAATTGTTCAAGGCCTAGCCTAAAGGCATTACATAGTAATATTAAGTGTTTGAAAAAGAATCAGATTTTAAAATATGTTAAATTTAACTCTACTAATCAAAATTATATACAAAATTAATTATGGTAACTTTGATAATTTAAATTATATGTAAAATTAATGATAATAAGAAAATTTAAAAACAGAAGGAGATAATAATGTTTAGTTAAATGGCAAGTTGTATGAAATTTTGAAAAAATAATTAGTCAAGAAAATCCTGTGAAATTAAATAAAAACAATAATAATTAATTTGAACCTTGGAACAAATAAATAAAAATGTATATTTTCCAATTAGCTGTGTTTTCATTCTAGATAAGATAAGTTCACTAGGTATCCAGGTATAGTCTTTAAATCACAAGTGTCTCTCAAAGATTCCACTACCCGAAAAGGAGCTTGAACAGGGCTTATCGGAGGCTAATTGGTTTTATCAAAAATTCAGGGGTTGGTTCCTCTGAGAGGTTTATTCCTTGAGGCACAGGTCTATGAAATTAGGTTCGTAGTCAATGGATAAACCATTACTTTCTTACTGACTTAGCAATTGAGGAAGAGAAATAAACAACGGCAAAGGTTATAAAAAGTAAGTCGGTAAGAAAAGTATGGCGCCCAACGTTTGAGGCTCGATGCTTACATTGTAACATCGGGTCAACATCAAATAGAGACAGATTTAAATCGACTAAGGAGCCTAGTGAAACAAAATTAATTAAATAGAATTCAATTAAAATTGTAAAAAATAATAGGAATCATAAAATGAAAACCAAAGAAGTTCTTTAAATTAAATAAGAGTTAATTATAATAAAAATGAAATTAAAAAGAACTTAGAATAAATAATAATAATTAAAAGGAAATAATTAAGTAAAATAAAATTCCGTAGGTGTCGGTAGGGCATAATATAAATAATAATGTTAGTTATTAATGAAAGTAAATAGAATACATAGGCGTTAGATAGACAAGGTCAAGGGAACACTGAACCGGATCACATCGAGCACAATTCTAAATGAATATTTAATTAAATACTCAGTATATAGTAAAAATATAGAAGTAGGAGAAGTTAGTAAGGGAATAAAAGGATAGTTAAATACGAGACTTTAAGATGGCGACAAGACAGAGAAAAGACACAGGACCATCTGAAATGATGGAGTTTTTTAAAAAAATGATGGAGGAACAAAAACAGGAGAGATTAAAAGAGATGGAGGAACAAAAACAGGAAAGATTAAAAGAGATGGAGGAACAAAAACAGGAAAGATTAAAAGAGATGGAAGAACAGAAACAAGGGAGAATAAAGGAACAAGAAGAATTAGTAAAAAAGATAGAGGAACAAAAACAGGAAAGATTAAAAGAGATGGAGGAACAGAAACAAGGGAGAATAAAGGAACAAGAAGAATTAGTAAAAATGATAGAGGAACAAAGAAAGAAAGAAAGAGAGGAGGAAAAAGTAGAAAGAAAGAAAGAAAGAGAGGAGGATAAACAAGAAATTAAGAATCTTTGGGAAATCATGAATAAGAGGATAGAGGAAATAAATGAAGGAATTACAAGAAAGAATGAGGAAATGGGAAATAAAATCCAAGAAACTATAGAAAAGATGTATAACTTAGAGGTAACAGTCAGTGAAAATAAACAGACTGTAGAAACAGTTAAGGGAGAAGTCAAAAAAGTAGAAAGAAGGGTACAAGTAGTTGAGAATAAGATAAAGAATATGGGAGAAGGGATAAATATAGCTACCTTGTTTAAATCAAGGATGTTTGAGATGGGTGATAATGGAGACAAAAGCAAGAAGGAATTCTACGGTAGGGAAGATGAAGACCCTATTGATTTCATTAAACACCTAGAAGGTATAATGTCCGAAATTGATCCTGACATGGAGGAAGGACAAAAAAGGAAAATAATGGGGAGACATCTTAAAGGACCAGCACAAGAATGGTGGTTGGCCATGAATATGGAGGAGGAAAATTATGATGAAGTTAAGGAGAGATTCTTTAGCCACTTTTGGGGATCTCATGCACAAGAGAGAATTCGAGGAAGAATCGAAAATGGAAAATATGAATACCATCGAGGCACAAACAACATGGTAAATTATTTCTTAAAAATGGTGAACACGGCGAGACACCTAACCCCGCCATACAATCAGGCGGAGTTAATTATGAAGATTATGAAGCATTATGGGAACAGAATGTATATAGGATGTTCCGGGATGGCGGCTACCGACATAGAGGAGGCGGTAAAATACATCCGAAGGAACATGGAGCAGGAGGCTACCAGGAACCGGACTCAGCCTAGGACTGAGGAACGGGAACCTGAAAGGAGAGGGTTTACACACCAAATGAGAAACCCCGGATACAAGGGAAATTGGAGGCAAGAGCCTTACCCGGTAGAAGGGAGAGGAAACGGGAGACAGGGGCCCTACCAAAGAGAGGGACCAAGAAATAGGCCGCAAAATCAGTGGCAACAACAAAGGCCAGAGTACAGGCCACAAAACCAAACGGAAGAAGGCCCACAGACAAAAGAAAAGAGACCTCAAAATCCAGGGCCAAGTGGTCAATCAAAAAACTAAATGAGAGGATCCCTAATGGTAGGAAGGAAAAGAGGAGACAACCATTAGAGATCCAACAACAAACAAAATATAGGAAATATTACCCGGAGAAACAGGGAACAGTAAATAAAGGAAAGGCGGAAGACCTAAAGAACAAAAATAAAAAAACAATACAACAGGAAAATAACAATGAAGTACACCAAAATCAAGAGCGTAGAGTTGGTGGACTATCTCTTGATATTCGTGCTGAATTGTTAGAAGAGGACAAGGAGATTGGCGAAGGTAACCAGAAGAAAGAAACATGCCCTATAATTGACTGTGAGGTAGAAGGGCACTCTATAGAGGTAGAGATTGACACGGGTGCAGACGTGTCAGTCATTCAAGAAAAGGCTTACAACAACCTCAAGTTGCATGGGCTTAAGTTCCTGGAACTACCCATCAACAATGTGGGAGTTGTAACAGCCATTAAGACTGCACAAATAAAGGTTACCCGGCAATGCTTAATTCCCTTAACAATTAAAGGCATAAAAGTGGACTGCATCTTCATAGTGGTCTCCAAACTTCGGTCGGAGATGATTATGGGGTGCAACACACTGTATGACCTAAAGGCACGGATAAACATGGATAGACGCTTTGTGACATTCGAAATAGAAGGGGAAATGGTGTACCAGGACTTTAAAAGTAAAATACAAAAGATAGAGGAAAATGAAGAAGTCCGAAAAATATGCAAGATAACCCAGGAAAAAGAAGATGCATCAACAATAGGGCATCAAAGCAAAAAGGAGGGGTTAATGCGACAGTGCGAGAAGCAGGGGCACTGCCGAATGAATGAAGGAGGAAATGGACAAAAAACAAGTAAAGGGGAAATCTTAAATATAACGAACGAATATCAAAGAAAAATAAAAAATGAAACAGAGGAAAAATTAAACAAAAACAAAACATTAAAAAACAAAAATGAAAATATAATAAATAAGGAAATAAATTTAAGACCTGAGGGAGTCAAAACAGGAGATAAAGAAACAAAGGACATGGAAAGAAGAGCTGCAGCTGAGATTAAGAGCAAACCAAAATATAAACAAGGTAAGGCCGAAATAGTGCCAAAAAGGGGAAATAATGTGAGTGGAAAAATAATAAATAAGAAAATAAATATAAATAAAAGTATAAACGTCGCGTCGAAACAATTAAAAGGGGGGAACAACGAGGTTAAAATGAATAACCAACAAGTAGCTCGGAAGCCCATGACTAAGACTTTAGATTCTGGAGAGATAACCCAAAGGAAAGAAATTGAAATTAAAGAAAGAAAAAAGAAAAACCCATTTACTAGTTCAAGAGTTCGAAAGTCAATTAAAATGAGAGCCAATCCAAATACGAGAAGAACCTTCATTTCATTACAAGTCAAAAACAGAAAAATAAAAGGTAGATTTAAGGAGAATAAGGGAAAGTTAAGAAATTGGAAAAGGAGAAAGAAGAAAAAGAAAGATAAAGATGGACGGATGATAAGAAAATATTTGAGAATTAACCATTTAGGAATCGAAGAAGAAGAAACAGAAAATAAATGTATATTAGACAAAGAACAGCAAAATCAATTAAACCAGCTAATATTGGAATATGACGATATATTTAGCGAGATACCGGGAAGATCAAATAAATATAAGCATCAATTGAAACTAATAGAGAATAAAACTTTTGTACGAAGGAATTATCCAATTCCAATTAATTACCGTAAACAGGTCCAAGAAGAGATTGAAAGAATGCTCAGATATGACATCATCGAACGCTCAAGAACTCCTTACATCAACCCAATGGTGACAGTAATAAAACCAGACAAGACCATCCGTCTGTGCCTAGACGCTAGGAAGTTGAATGAAATAACTGTGCCGGATTATGAAAGTGCACCCACTATTGACGATATACTAAGGAAAGGTCGCAACAGGCGATATTTTTCAAAAATAGATTTAACGTCAAGTTTCTGGCAAATACCGTTGACTAATGAGTCCAAAAAATATACAGGATTTTTATTTAATAATAAAGTATATAATTTCAAAGTGGTGCCTTTTGGACTCCAAAACTCCCTAGCGGCTCTAGTGAGAACGGTAGATATCACTTTGGGTAAGGAGTTAGAGGAAAATCTTTTAGTGTATGTCGATGATCTGTTGTGTCTATCTGAGACATTCGATGAGCACCTCAGTCACCTGAGGACAATTTTCACCAGATTCAGAGAGGGGAATTTAACCATCAACCCGAAGAAAACCTTGTTCTGTCAACAAGAGGTGAAGTTTTTAGGATATATCTTCAGACAAGAAGGGGTCACCACAGACCCAGAGAAGCTACAGGCAATACAGGATTTCCCAGAACCTAGAAACAAAAAACAACTACAATCGTTTCTAGGTTTTGTAAATTACTATGCACGATTTACAAAGAAACATGCTGAAGAGACTTCACCCTTGTTGAAATTACTAAGAAAAGATCAGCCCTGGATCTGGGATGAATACATGAGTAAAGCCTTCAATAGGGTAAAAGATTTGTTTACGGAATCAGTCACTCTGATGCATCCAATCGAAGGGCAACGTACGTTCCTACAGACAGATGCATGTGATAATGCAATCGCCAGTCAGATTTTCCAGAGAGATGGACAAGGGCAAATGCAAGTAATAGGGTTCGTTAGCCGAACACTTAAGAGTTGTGAGAAGGCATACACTATATGCGAGAAAGAATTATTGGCTATAGTGCATGGCTTGAAAAAATTTCGGCCATTAATAGTGGGAGCGCCACTAACTATCATAACGGATAATAAGGCATTGAAATTTATGAACACGTGCAATTTCACTAATTCACGAATCACTAGGTGGATATTGGCGATTCAAGAGTATCAACCAACAGTGATACATTGCCCAGGAAAGGAAAACATACCGTGCGACGTCGTGAGTCGGATGTATCAGAATGAGATGGATAATAAGGGAAACAGTCAGAACCGTCAGGTCATAAAAGTAGGACGGTTACAAATAGGATGTGAAGAAACACTAAAAGCAAAATTTCAAAACATAAAAAACTTACAAAGACAACAACCAGAATTAGAAAAATTTTTTGAAAACGTGACCAAATTTAAGAGATATTCTATACAAGAAGGGATATTGTGTAAAGAAGTCAAAAATAAAATAAAGATAGTAATCCCGGAATCAATAATAAACGAGGTAATTGAGAACATACATCAGATATATGCTCACATAGGGAGAAATAAAATAACGAATATAATGAGCCAGAGCATGTATATAAAGCAAATGAAGAAACGGATATTACAAGTGATAGAAAGATGTCAGATATGTCAGTACGCAAAACCGACAAATAGATACCTCCAAGGAAGCACGAAACCAATCGTCTCAAGAGGGCCAGGCGAAATGGTGGCGATAGACCATCTAGGGCCCTTACCAACCAGCGTTGGTGGGGTAAAACATATATTGGTAGTAATAGATAGCTTCTCGAAGTATGTTAAGTTATATGCAGTACGAAGTACCACAACAAGGAGCTCAAAGTTGAAGTTACTGCATTATTTTCAAGCAGTAGGGAAACCAAGCAAGATCCTTACCGATTTTGGAACTGCATTTACATCACGGCAATGGCGTACTTGGATCAGGTGTGAAGGAATCCAACACATACTGAGCCCAGTACGGCACCCGCAGGTGAATTTAGCAGAAAGAGTAAATAGAGAACTGAGAAGGATATTGCGGACCTACTGCTATGATAACCAATCGCATTGGCGGAAGTACCTGTCATACATAGAAGGAGTAATCAATGCTTTACCGCATGAAGCTACTGGATACACTCCAGATCAGATTCAGTTCGGGGTTGATCCAGAATATGGGTGGCAGGGATTTGTACCAGACGTTTGTAAAAATGTAGTAACGGAAACACAACAGCAGCGTGTGCAGAAGGCATACGACAGAATGAGAAGGACAGGAGAGCTCAGGGCTGAGAAATTAAATAGAAAGATGAAGCAGACGGAATTGAAATGTGGGGACAAAGTACTGGTAACAAGGGTAAATAGATCTAACTTGAGCCGTCAAGAAACCG
The DNA here is from genome assembly GCA_036971475.1 of Prosapia bicincta. Classification (NCBI taxonomy): domain Eukaryota; kingdom Metazoa; phylum Arthropoda; class Insecta; order Hemiptera; family Cercopidae; genus Prosapia; species Prosapia bicincta. Next base: position 86,467,086 of record JBAIZL010000003.1, on the reverse strand, counting down.
AGAAGATGCTATTAATTTACCAGGGTCCATATGTAGTGGCTAGACGATTGGGGGCAAAAACTTATGAAATAGCAAACTTGGAAACAGGGAAAATAAGGGGGATCTATGACATCAAAGACATAAAGATATTTAAAGAATAAAGGATAATAAGGCAAGGTAAAAAAAAAAAAAAAAAAAATGATCCATCAGTGACATAGGGAGTAACGGTTAAGTAATAAAAATAAAAATGTAAAATAAATCTAAGTAGTAGATTAAAGCAGTAACATAATCCAAATACATAGGACAAATAATATAAAATCAGTATTAAATGTGAAAGAAAAAGCCATATGTTAAATGAACGGGATTCATTGAATTTATTAAAGTAAAGGTTGTGTTAAACAACAATGAATGTGTAAAATAAGGATTACAATATACAATATTGTATAGTTAATATAAAATTGAAATAAGATTAAATAAAAAAGAATGTGACTAAGGACAAGAGTAATAAATGAGTAAATGGCATGTGAAGTGACTAATGTGACAATGATATATAGGCCTATGAGTGAAAGGGACAGGAGAGTAAATTGTGAACTTTAGTAAAATTAATTAAGTTATGAAGATGAATAGGAATAGTAGATTAATGAAAGGAATATGAAAATTTTAATATAAACTAGTATAAGTGTTAATGTTACTTTTCACAAATATGTTATTAATTATGTTTATCTGTTTCAAGGGAGAGAAGGACCAAAATTTTCATATATTTAAAAAGGGGGGAATTTTGCAGCGGCCAGAATGTCCGATGCAAAGAATCTGGGTAATTGTACAGAATACCAGAATCAAACCTAACCGGGTTAAATAATTGACTAAATTTATATATATAAAAATTTTTAAAACATTATAATAATAATAATATTAAAACTAGGGTAAATAATAGTAAAATGAAGAAAATTAGAAATAACTTTAGACTTAAAAAACATAAATTATAAGCAATAAGAAAAATTATCACTTCAAAGTGGATAGCCTAAATTATGTAAACAAAAAAAGACGGTAATTGTGTAGTATAACAAACTAGGCCTAGATGCCGGCTATTAAAATAATTGTACTTAAAAATAATCAGGAATACAGAATGTAAATTAAGATGTGAGGAAAGTAAATTAGGCCTAGCTAGGGAAAATAGTATTTATGTAAAAGTAAAGATTAAATGTTAAAGTGTAATAGCCTAAGAAATTAGGTTATAATAGAAGAAGTCATATTTGATTTCGGAAAAATCCGCTTAGGACATTGATTATAAATCTTGTCACTACGAAACGAAAGCGCTACAGTCGAACTTTGGATTAAGAATGTTAAAAAGTTAATTTAATTAAATGAGAAGAAATAAAGTCAAATATGTTATTAAATAAAAGGTAAAAATGCAAAGGACACATCAGAATACAGAAACGCCTTTTATAAAAAGGGAAACTAATCTTAGTTCAGAATTTCCGAACAAACAAAGTCAATTGCCATGGCAACGGCTTTCTGATTGGTCAAAAGTTGAAAAATGGATACTGGGACGTGGGAAGTTTGAAATTGGAGAAGACAGGCCTCACAAAAGGCACGCTATCCAGAATGAGAAGGCATTAGGCTCTCAAAGCGAGCAGACGTGTTGTTGTACCATGCGATCAAGACAAGAAAAAATGTGCTAAAAACAGAGTAAAAAGTGCTACGATGTGATCAGGGGAAGGAAGATATATATGAGCAAGGGCTCATATATACCCAGAACAAAATTTCGACCACCAAAATGCAAAATTAAAGAAAATAAGAAGATTGACCGAAATTATGGAGAGACGCCTACCTACCAAGACCCTTGAAGCTGTAACAGGACCGACAGATGACAACATTAATGAAGATAAAAAGATTTCTACAGTACAAGGTTATATAATCAATTTAATTATTCTTTTTTAAATAACATTTTACTTCAAATTATATTAACTTAATTTCAAAATTAAATAAGATGGGAATAACCTAAGGGACTGATTAGTCAACTCTCTTAGGTTACCCAAATTTAAGTAATAAAGATTCAAAATTGACTTTCCATTCCCATCGCTGTGGGAATGTATGGATTAAGTATAAAGATGTATATCTTATATGGCTTTTTCTAAGTGAATTTCTAATGAATAACTTCCAAAGAAGTTAATTGTTCAAGGCCTAGCCTAAAGGCATTACATAGTAATATTAAGTGTTTGAAAAAGAATCAGATTTTAAAATATGTTAAATTTAACTCTACTAATCAAAATTATATACAAAATTAATTATGGTAACTTTGATAATTTAAATTATATGTAAAATTAATGATAATAAGAAAATTTAAAAACAGAAGGAGATAATAATGTTTAGTTAAATGGCAAGTTGTATGAAATTTTGAAAAAATAATTAGTCAAGAAAATCCTGTGAAATTAAATAAAAACAATAATAATTAATTTGAACCTTGGAACAAATAAATAAAAATGTATATTTTCCAATTAGCTGTGTTTTCATTCTAGATAAGATAAGTTCACTAGGTATCCAGGTATAGTCTTTAAATCACAAGTGTCTCTCAAAGATTCCACTACCCGAAAAGGAGCTTGAACAGGGCTTATCGGAGGCTAATTGGTTTTATCAAAAATTCAGGGGTTGGTTCCTCTGAGAGGTTTATTCCTTGAGGCACAGGTCTATGAAATTAGGTTCGTAGTCAATGGATAAACCATTACTTTCTTACTGACTTAGCAATTGAGGAAGAGAAATAAACAACGGCAAAGGTTATAAAAAGTAAGTCGGTAAGACATTGGAGAGCACTTGAATTCTCATTCAAGGTTGTGACCATACCACCAGGAATGAAATCTGATCACGCTTACACGGGCTCAGGTTAAAAACAAAGTTATAGGTAGAAATTGAAATTAATTATTTCGGAGAGAGGAAAATAAACCAGAGAAACGTTGATAATGGGTGAGAAAAATGTAAAAACTCCAGAAGATTTAAAAATAATTAGCAGGACACCAAGGCCAATTAGAACAAACAATTGACCATTTTGTGGTAAATACACAGTAGACTCCAGTAACAAAGATGATTTGTATGATACGAATCCAATTAAATGTCTAAATGTTATTTCAGGAATTGGAGGAAATATAGGTAGACCTAAGCAATAATAAATTTATTTACTTGTAGTTAAATGTTAACCAAAAACATTTGTTTTCAATGATAATTTATGACATTGCCTCAACCGATAGGCCAACATCAACAACAGAAGGGAAGAGAAATGAGGAATTTTGATTTGTGATTACTACTCCCTTCCAATTAGCACAGACTGTATTTAAAATGTTAAAGGCAATAATAAAAAAACATACATGAACAACAAAGATTGAAAAAGATCAACTCATAACCCTGTGGCTGACGTCTATGATTGTGTTACAACAGATTTTTTACAAATGAGCAACTGAAAATTAAACGAATGAACAAAAACTGATACTTCCACTTCCATTTATTTGAGAGCTTAATAGGACTAAATCTTACAAATTATCAAGAGGCTAATGAGGTGCTACGAGTATAAACAAAATTACTTTCACCATATCAATAGGTTTAACATTACAATGAAACAAAAAAGGCATTAACCATGAATAGCTAAATAACAAATCATTGTACTTTTAAATAACAACTTACATAACATACCAAGTTATGTAAAGCACCTTCTTATTATGCAGTTGTTTGTCTTCCAGATTTTAGCATATTTTAATAAAATATAATTTAAATTCTAGGTATTTTTTTTAAAACTAATAAATGTTATTAACTTCTATACAAATTAAAACTAAGCCAAATTTATGTAGGAAATTTAAAGAAACTAAAAGGAATTTATAGAAATAAAAGTATCATAAAAAGGGGGAAAATGATGAAATATAAAATAAAACAAGATATAACATTTAAAAATGTCAAAATTAAAAAGCTGTTTGTGAAAGAAATACCACAAACATTCATAAGAATATTAGTACACATATTAAATTAATAAGTTTTATACTTTTAAAAAATTTACTGTAAAATAAGTCATACAAACAGGTTGTTTTATTTTATTTTATTTTATTTTTTTTTTTTGTAGTGAGTTGTATTGGTTCTATTTTTTTTTATTTTTTTTTTTTTTTATTTCTCATTGTTTCGATAATTTATTCCAGGATGTTTTTATCAATCATAAATCCCAGAAAAGGGAGTTTTCTCAATCCCATTACTCAGAACATTTACAACAATAGGGAATAATAACCTAAATTCTAAAAGTTAAACAAAATAATAACATTTTAGAAATGTTTTTCATGAAATAAGAAAAAGCAAACCTTGCCTGAAAGAGGTGACATATTATTAGTATTGCATTAAAGAGTATTTAGTGCAGTTATGATGTACCTGTGGAAGGACAGCCATTTGACATTATCCATAAGGACAATTCCAGAGGTCATAAGAAGAGCTGCAAAATCAAATGGCTCAATACCATCTTCTTCGTGTTTTTTAAATTGAATTCCTGAATTTTGTAATAAATCAATACTGTCTTGTGCGTACATATCTTCTCTGCAAATAAAAATTCGTCATTAATATTTTACAAATATCTAAAAGAGAAGGTTTCAAGATAAACTGTATCTATGTTGATTGTCCAGAAAGTAAAGAAAGTTTTAGTATAACTTAATAAAAACAAAAGATATTGATAGAAGACTTTATTTTCCACATTACAGTACCTCAATCTATTTTTTACCATAGGTGTCAAAAAAAAGCTGTTGTAGCATGTATCAAGTTTTTCAATGCAACAATGTTATTCTTTTCAGCCGACAACAATCACAGCTGTAATAACACTTCTTCGACTCCTTTATCGCTGTGGAACTGTTTACATCCAAAAAGATCTTTTAATTTTGGAAGAGGAAATCGTAGTTTTTGTAGATTTTTAATATAAGCTGTTGAGATTATTATTTCTTTCTTTGCATAAGCCCCACATCGATTTAACACTTTTAGCCCTAAAAAACAATTGGGATTACTCTTCTAAGCCCAGATTTGGGTTCTCTTTTCTTGAGGAGGTGTTTTAGTAATACCATTATACAGATTTGTATTTTGAAAATAAATATCGATAAGCAAAACATTTTGTGAATTTATAATGCGAATGATACTATTCATATTTAGTGGGGTTTTCTATTAATTCTGCCCTCTTTGAACATTTCCAGAAAACACAAGAGTGACTAACACAACGAAACTCTTCTCACACTCACTGAGACACGAAGATGAGCGATCCATACTGCCATGCTCGCTGTTGCATTGAGTGAGGGAATGGAGCAGTTTGTGATGTGCAAACATTCTTTACTTTCTGAAGAAGTTAAAAATTTATAATGTGCAACTAACAAAAACTTAACTGAAATAAATTATTCATCAAAGGAGAAATACCATGTTGAAATTAAAAATGCCGTAAAAAAAATAGATCCAAGTACTCTGTGAAAAAAAATTCCAGACAGAACAGTAGGAGAACTTTTCCTCTACAAACACTATCAGATTCTGAGCAGACATAGAGATGTTTTTCTAAGGCAATTTTCAATGCTATAAAACTTACAATTTATAAACTGAATATGCCAAGTCTATTGCATCCACAGTAAAATTTAACAAGCCAAAAAGAAAAGATCGGATCAGAGGATGGAGCAAAATTTACAAAGAGAGAAATATGATGGAAAAGAGTTGCCAAAAAACATTTTACCCTATTTATCTAAAATATTAATCTAGAGGCAAAATAAATATCTTTACTATAGAAGTACAGTAAACTCCCGATTATCCGTGGGCGGATTAACCGGTTTGCGGATTATCCGGGGTCTGCCACTATTTTACAAATATCCAAATTTTATTCCAATCAGATTCATTATTGTTATTTTTTAACCACTCAACGCGGCACAATATCCGGTAAAAACAACGATCATAAAAATAAACCAAGCTTTCTCAAATAACGCAAGGATAAACGATAACTGTCCTGTTAAGAGTGAATGATCCAACACGAGGTGGGAACAGACTACTGTATATGACAGACAATGATAAAATGCTTGGACACCCGAAAACCTAATGTATATCATAAGATTGTAAACAAATGTCAGCTAAAATAGTCTAGGACGTGACATATGCATTATCCATGTCTGTCATATACATTATCGATCTTTATGGCTTTGTGTAACCTCTCCTCCTTCCGCGACTCTAGCCAGTTCTAAGCCTCATGTGAAGTGCTCTTCTGTGTTGTATTGTTTTCCCTGTGCACTTATTGTTCGCCTGTATGTGTGTATTTTACATACAAAATTCAACAATGAGTGAAAAAAGGAAAAAAGTAGTGCTATCAATTCCAGAAAAATTAGAATTGATAAAAGAAGAAGAAAATGGTGCCTCCGTAAAATATTTAAGCTCGAAGTTTGCAATAGAACAACAAACTGTTTGTGATATTGTGAAACAGAAGTGTAAATTAATGGAGTTTGCAGCCGCCTCTCATAGTTCCTCATCATTGAGGAAAAGAAAAACAACGAAATGCAGCACGTACAAGGACCTTGATTCGGCACTTGTATCGTGGGTGAGCCAAGTGAGAAGTGAGGGTACCCCAATTTCAGGGCCGATTGTTGCTGCAAAAGCCAAACAATGTTATGAGATGCTTGACTTAGAGGGCAAGTTTGATACGGTTTAAGCAGCGCCATGGTATACGAGAAATTGGACTCCACGGAGAAAAATTAAGTGGCGACGAACAGGCAGCTGAAGAATTTAAAACTGAATTTTTACAGTTTCTCCAACAAGAAGAGATTTTATTTGAACACGTTTATAATGCAGACGAGTCGGGCCTTTTTTGGAAATGTTTGCCGACACGAACACTAGCATTTCAAAATGAAAGGCAAGCTCCAGGCCATAAGTCCAGTAAAGAGAGGATTACAATAATGCCTACCGGAACACATAAATTAAAACTCGTTGTAATTGGGAAGTCAAAATAACCCAGATCTTTTAAAAGAACACGAGCGGAAAACCTCCCGGTGGACTACTTCGGCCAAAAAAAGGCTTGGATGGACCAAAAAATATTTATTGAGTGGTTTGAAAACAAATTTATTCCGCAAGTTAAAGAGCATTTCCGGTTATAGAACTTACCACTGAAAGCTCTATTACTTTTAGACAACGCCCCGTCACACCCAGCGACAACAGTTTTAAAATCAGAATATGGTAATTTTTTTGTCAGGTTCTTACCTCCCAATGTCACATCTCTTATCCAGCCGGTGGGCCAGCACGTATTTGCTGTCATGAAGAAAGAGTATAGAACCAATTTACTCCAGAGGTTGATTGAAGAGGGGAGTGACCTTCAGACCTTTTGGAAGACGTACACAATTCTCGACAGCATTTATGATGTAAACACCGCTTGGAAGGGAGTTAAACAATCCACACTGATAAAGTCTTGGAGGAAAATTTTACCAAGTGTGATTGATCCTTTGCAAGAAGCTGCTGTGGTTGAAGAAACTGCTAACATAGATGAATTGGCTAACTTAGCAAACTCTGTTCCTGGAGGTGAAAGTGTAGATGAAGAAAACATCGTTGAATGGATAAACTGTGACGCAAATGAACCCGGTTTTGAACATTTCACTGATGATCAAATCATCGATTCGGCGTTAGGTAAGTCTTCATTCATACTTATTTTTTTCAATTTGTGATTTATAAATGTTCATATATCTGTTTAAGATCATTTATTTATCTGATAGGCAAGGTCTTGGAAGAGAGTGAAGATGACGATATAGAAGATGAGGAGGCTAAGATCAGCCATGACACTGTGTTGAGGTCCGTCGATTGCCTTAATCAGTACGTAGAGGAGCAAGACAACTCTTCACTGTGCGACAAAATGGTTCTCAAGAAACTTAGATCGTACATTAAAGCTAAATCATCGTACATTAAAGCTAAATCAATGCTCACAAAAAAACAGACGAAAGTAACAGATTTTTTTGTTAAAAAATGAAAGTATTATGTGTAAAGGAAATTACATATGTACATACATACTTACTTTTGACATATACTTATGTACGTATCCAGGGAATTCGTTATCCGGCGTTGCCGGGCCACGCTATTCCACGGATAATTGGGAGTTTACTGTATTGAAAATGGTGAATTGAATATTAAGTTAAACAGCTCACATGATTTAAATTCTAGTTAGTGACATTTTCTGCCCGAGATAAAGAGATTGGATAATGTGGGTTTTGTTACAAAATCTTTTAAAAATAAGGAACTATTAGATCTCTATAAGAATGTGTGGAGGTTTTCCAATTATCAATATTTCCAAATTCATTTGTGCGTTCAGCCTGCAATAATTTTATTCATCCTATTAAAAAATTGTTTTGGTCAAATTAGCTCTTGCAAAAAAGTGGTCAGGAATAAGAATTTTTGTAAATAATTCAAGAAGATTATTATTGCTTCCTTTGTTTCTATAAAGAGTCGAAGGTGACACATTCTGAATGTTAAATTCTCAAAGATAATTTTTGCTACATGTTCAGAGCTCCTCTAGACACCTCCTTTATGAGGTGCTACAGTGATGTTAAAGTGTAACTGCATGTCGTTTTGAGCAGCAAAACTGCAGATGTTGGGTGATTACAAAGAATGATTGGAATGGATTGGTAATTGTTTAAAAACCAAGTTTGCATCAAAGAAATTAATGTCTCAAATAGAAGAACCCAGAATAGATATAATTGCATGTTTTAAATCCAACTGTTGGAATGCTGCAAGTGATGAAATTAATGGGTGAGATTCATCTATAACTTCAATATGTATCACCATTGAAACTAAACGGAGTCAAATATATTTGTATTTTTCTAGTTACAAACAGTTTACAGAAGCTTAATGAATAAAAGTAGCCAGACAAGAGCAACAGTGGTTCTGAAGTCTTCCATTAAAGACTTGGTGTGACTCTAAGGCTTGTTCTAAAACCAAGAAAGAAACTGAATTTTTGAAAAATTATGTGGGATGTGGCTAAAATAATCTAAGTATGCTGAAAGAGCAAAACTTTAGTGAGTTAGTGAGTTAGAACTGAATAGCTATGCTTCTCGTGGTTTTGGTCCAAGTTAATCAGGCTTAAATAAGAGTTGAGCTTGTTTGAAATGATTTCTTACCTACACTAAGTCCACACGAATCAATAAAAGATAATGGTTTTAGCTGTAGACATGATGTTGTAACATAAACTTTTTTGTAAAGCTGAAAATCCATTAATTTCAAAATGTGCATCACTATTCTTAAATTTTTAATGTGACAATGGTCCTTTCAATTAACCAGTTTTGCATAACCTATAACATGTACTTTAGTCCTCGAAGAGAACTTGACAGGAAAATTAACCTCTTTATCTGAGATAGAAATTACAAATATAGTTGTTTTACTTAATCAGAATCTCAGATCTGCAGACAATAAAACTAGTCACCTCTTGTAAAGAAAGTCACACCCTTGTTTATTCATTCGTGCCACTGAGGCAGTTTTCGTTATGGATGATCACGTTTTACTAGGTTTACTCTAAATGACACTTATCACAAAAGATATAAACATGTCACAAATGATGGATTGTGTTTGTAAATATTCTGTACTGTGTACGGAAATCAAACAAATATATTTTGTCTCTGTCAGAATAATATTTATATTGTCTGTATTTTTTTTTCGATATATAAGCCTATATTAGCAGTCTGTCTAGCATGACTAGCCAAGACGAGTTATTTGGGTGTTTGTTGATAAAAGCCTTTGTAGTTGCTCTTACGTGGGACGCTCAGTCTACAATAGGATTTTCGTGCTATAGACCGACCGGCTCATATATGCCATCCCAAAAACACTAAAAACAACAAAAATATACATTCAATAAACATACTTCTAGGGTTTTTATGTAGTATATTAACTTATTACAACAACATTCCACATTTGGTCTGTAACGAAGGCCGGACCCACATTAACATGGTCAGTGCATATATAAGCGAATGTGTTAAGAAAGAATTTTGCATCATTTTTATTTTTCCTATGGATTGTTTCATTCTGTTATATAGATTTAAAAACTATGCGTAATCGTTTAGGCATTTTAATGATTAAACTACATGTATTAATTAAGTATTTATTATGACCGGTTTAATCAATTTTAAAAATTTAATTAGTTGAAAATTTTAGGATTAGTTCTGTATTGTGTGAATTTTATGTCTTTCCTAAGGGGGAATTTGTATTCATAAAAAAAAAAAACGCTAGACCGACTGATTCATAATGAATGCACAGCCTAAGCTGTAATAGGTACAGGCTTTCAGAGAACCTTCTTTTAGTAATGTAGAAACTTGTTAAAGGAATTTTGCAAAAGTTTAATTTAAATGTGAATTTTTGAAATTTCATCAACTTATGCAGCTGTTGACTGATGTAAGCAATCGATTGTTTCAAATTTTGTAAATAATCATTAAATAGAATAGGTGTGACCTATGATAATGCAAATAATCAGATGTTTCAAATCGGTAAATTATTGAGATAAAGTAAATATTTAATATCAATGTGAAAATGGGAACCGCTCAGGTAAATATAATAGTGAACTTTTTTCCTCTGTCTGACATCATGCAAAAATACACAATCTGCACAAGACGAAAGTACTCATGTTTGTTGCGTCATAGTGTTATAAATCGTACTTACTAGGATAGATTCACTGCTTTTAGTCGTAATTTTTGTGATTTGAATTAATAACAACGTTTAGTTTTAAGTAGAGGTGTATGTTTATCTAAGTGTTATTAGTTTTCATAAACAATCTTTTTCTTTGTGGATTTTTAATAATAAATGTATTAATACTTCTACTTTAAATTAGTATTGTCAATATAAATAAGCCTTAAATTTTAAAAAAAAATAATAATAATAATGTTATTAATCGAACCAATAAATTTGAAAATATTAAATAAACGATAAAAACATAATGTACAAATAAGTGTATAATAAACAGTAAGGTTCAATGGCTGTAGCCATGTGATATCAAAAATTTTTTAAATAACATTATTGTTTGTGAATTTATAATAGTAATTATACTAAAGTGTAACTAAATAAGAGATTTAGGCTGCGGACATACAGGAGGCAACTGGTGATGGCAACGCAATGCCAACTGAAGTTGCTTTTTCACAGCATATAGAGTTGCATGCACATATTCATAGTGAGGTGATAGCAACGCGACCAGCGGGTGACTCAGAAACTAGAGTTGCTCTGGTCACGACATGCTGTAAACTCGTTGCTCAGTTTCTCAGTTGCCAGCAGTATTTGTTGTGTTGTGTATGCGTTTCTCAAGAGTGATACCATATTTAAATAACCATTATTTTTATTTTTATTTTTTGTGTTTCTGTTTCTTTGAATAGTTTTTTACTATACTGGTATAGTATGTCAGAAAAACAAAATATTGCTGGTTCTGGTCATGATTTGTGTATCCAACAACTTCAAGACGATACGAATGATTACTGAGTTTTTTTCAAAATATGTAAAATCTGCACTTGAACTATAAAATTTCATTTGTTTAAAACATTTTTATTTCATTGTAATGTAATGTTATTTTAAGTTTTGCAGTTATACACTAAAAAAAAATACATAAATGAGCAAATAAACTTAGCTGAGTGTTATTATTAATCTTTCTGCAGCTGAAATCGGTTTTCGCCAATTATTTGTTTTCTTCTTGATATTCTACAATACACGATTTAAAAGGTAGTCATAACTGCTAATGATCATATGATAATAAATAAAAAATTGGTCTGGGTAGTTTCGTAAATTTTGCACAGCAATATATTGACTTTGTCTCGCATGAATAATGTTATAGGGGTGTACACAGAATTTTTTTTCTAACGTTTTTGTGGTTTCTTTCTTAAAATTTACACAAGGATGGCATCCTCCATTGATGAAGACATCACTGACAACTAAACTAGCAACTTTATATGAACAATCTTGTATACCGACTAACAACTTTTCTAATAGCAGCTCAAGTTTATGTTGTGTTGAGGTCACCAGTTGCTTTCTGTACATTCACAGCCTTAGAGATCTAACTGTAGAAACCCATATTACAGGTGTGTTACATGCCTTTGTTATAATTAATGATGGGTTGATTACAAAATTTTTCGGATTCCGATACCAAGGTATCGATTCCCGATTCCAAATATCACAATAACCAAACCAATAGAAAAGGGGAAATGATATTTTAAAAGAGGTAACGTTTACAAAAAGTTGTTATAGTACTGGCATTTAAACTGCAATTACACTTTAACGCAGCATTATGTTAAATCAGCGACATATTTTACCACACGATGTGTAAAAGCGACAATATGTTAGATCGGTGACAGATATTTTACTGCCCAATGTGTAAACATGACATTGTTAGAGCGACGACAGATATTTTACCTCCAATATATAAATACGACATTATATTGGAGCAGGGATGGATATTTTACCGCCCATTGTGTAACCGCAGCATTATGTTACAGCAGCAACAGATATTTTACTGCCCCATGTGCAAACACGACATTATGTTACAGCAGCAACAGATATTTTACTGCCCCATGTGCAAACACGACATTATGTTACAGCAACGACAGATATTTCACTGATCAACGTATAAACGCGACATTATATTACAGCGGCGAAGGATATTTTGCCGCCCAATGTGTAAATGTGTCATTATGTTAGATCAGAGACGGATATTTTACTGCCCGATGTGTAAAGGCGACATTGTCAGAGCGGAGAGGAATATTTACCGCCAGCAAGAGAATGTGTAAACACCGGCCAAGCAAGAATCGAGGTATTTGAAATAGACTTTTGCGATCGATTCCCGATTCCGAATCTAGAGTCAAAATCGATGGAATCGACTTTTGGAATTGAGAAGCTACCAATCACTAGTTATAATATTATAAAAAATAAGAGAAATAAAAATAATATAAAATTTTTAATTTTAAATTATTTAGATAACTTTTTATACTATTATTGTACATTTTAATTTACTGGAAAAGTTATAAATTTACATTCAGCTTGATTACTTAAAAATGGAGAGCTTGGTGATGAGGGATGCTAGTATGTATAAATTTTTTCAAGATGAGTCTTGTTTCAGTGGGGAACAGATATTCTAGTTATTGATAGACTGGCAAAAAGCTTCAAACTACTGTAATTAAAATAAAACACTTTTGTTTTTATAAACACTTTTTTACTACAAACACTCATTCACAAAAATAAAACTAACTTAACTCTTGACTTGACAGTTAAAATGCGTTTAGGTTTTTGTGACTGACAGTGATAGCATTTTCAAGAGATTATAATCAATTGAGTGAAAATATAACACAATAGATATGCAAGCCAGCCAAAGTATTAAAAGCTTCTGAAAACGTTGACACTGTTTGTTGGTGAAAAGCTTAGAGCAGTTTGTTAATTTTATTTGTATTTGCAACCAAGATTCAAAATAATTTTAAAAAAATTAATAACAATTTAACGGTTAACTGAACTAATATTTGATTTATAAACCATTTGATCTACATCCGGGACCTAAAAACAAAACCTACTATTTGCAATAAATAACAGCAATTCAACTTCTACTACATGACAGAATCATTACTTACGATAGATTAAATTTGAAGTTAAATTGCCAAGTTGTGTAACCAGATGGTGTCTTTCCATCTTCATCAAGGAACGTTAGGCCTAGTTGTATTATTCTTAATAAATCTACGTTGCACCTAAGTAACTGGTACTGATAATCGGCTGTGCTACGAAACTCTCCTATTGGCCGAGCTACTACACCTGGGAATTCTGTATCCTTTAACATAAAATCCAACTTCTTTAGAAATGCTAGAATGCAACAAAGTAAGAAATTAACACTTAGTACATAATATAAAATTGTGACATAGTGCTAGAAGACTAATGTAGTTAAGTATCAAAACTAAGATCTGAAATAAAATAATTGCACCACGAAACAAAAAAGGTTGATAGAAATCATCTATTAATCCATTTGACCATTTGATTTTTGCAGTTTTATATTACCATAAATATTTTTTTATACCAATTGGCAGTGGCACACTGACAGGAGGGGCCGGGGCCCCCTTCTTAGCCTGACCAAAAAATTAAAATTTATAAAGAAATTAAAAAGATTATGTCTCAACTGCAATTTAGATGTAGGGTGATACGAAAAAAAAAAAAAAAAAAAATATATATATATATATATATATATATATATATATATATATATATATATATATATATATCAAACATTGTTAATCATAAACAGTTGTTCTACCACTAAATGCAATTAATTTTTACCTTGTATGATGAGACACTTTTTAGTCACTTGACCATTGTCGAATAACTGAATTATTTTTCTCCTAAATAACTCTCCTAGGAGAAAAATAATTCAGTGATTCAACAATGGTCAAGTGACCGAAAAGTGTCTCATCACACAAGGTAAAAATTAATTGCACTTAGTGGAGAAACAATCTTTATAATTAACAATGATAACTTTAAAAGTCAGTGCAATGGAAAAATAATGAACGTTAAATATATATATAACAAATTTCGGACCTCTCAATAACGAATTTTTTTTCCATTTCAACCGAGAAATGTAGTGTTGTATAGACAGCTCACAATGGCATTTCCAGGAAATTGTTTATTTTCAGCAGAATGTTATAGTTCGGTTCAGTTAACATGTTCAGCATGGCTAGCGTTCCAACACGCTCTGGGTTTCCTTACACATGCGCTCCCAGCTTATTTCCTTAGATACGGCGAGCTCACCGGCACCCTTACTCCGAGGCTAATTGAAACTTCTCTAGTGTCGATATCTATATAAAGGTTTGATTTTTACGCCAGTGCTTTAAAAGAGTTTGGAGAACATTGTGCCTGAGTTGTTTTTAAATCCGACCATCCCAAGTTAACTTTTGATGCTTCAACTGAAACAATGATTCAGGAAGTTTTATGAACAGATTTAATTTGGTTTAACTTTTATATTTTAATGTTTTTTTTTTAGTTTGAACCATTTAACGCGGCAGAATATCCGGTAAAAACAACGATCATAAAAATTAACCAAGTTTTCTGAACTAATGCAAGAATAAACAATAACTGTCCTGTTAGATTTAATAAACCAACTGGAGGTGGGAACAGACTTTTGTAAATATGAGTCATTGACAAAATGCTTGGACGCCCGAAAACCTATTGTGTCAACATAAGATTGTAGTAAACCAATGTCAGCTTATCTTGGCTATAAATAGTCTCGGACATGACATATGTATTATCTTTGTCTCCGTTTACATTACGATCTCTGAAACACTTGGCACAAAAAGAAACAAACATTCTGAGTGAAACGTTGAGTGCTTATTTTAGTATGTAATATATTTTAGTAGTAGGGTCTTTAGTTTTGTATATACATTTTTTTTCTCTGTCTTTTTTATGTAATCACCCCTGGACACACAAAATTAACACTTACAGTAACATGATAAATAAAGCAATAAAATACACACAGGATAACAAACAAAAATTAAATGAAGAATTAGATAACATTACAAAAATAGCAATAGAGAATGGATACAACAAACACATTATAAAAAATATATACAATAAATTCACAAAAAAACCTAACCTCAACACAACACTACAACCGGAACACAAAAATAATGAAAATAAAAAAATCTACCTAAAATATAAATACACCAATAACAAAATAGAAAAAATAACAAATATATACAACAAAGAATACTACACTCCAACATACAAACCAAACAACAAAATAATAAAATATCTTAATAACACAAACCACAAAACAAATTCAGAAAAACATAACCTATCAGGAATTTACAAAATTACATGCAACAACTGTAACGCTTTTTACATAGGAAAAACAACCAGATCATTTAAAATAAGATTTGAAGAACATTATAGAGCATTCAAAAACAAAAATTCAAAAGTATCAAATGTTGCAGCACACCTAATATCACATAAACATGAAATAACAAATTACGAAAATAACCTAACCATACTTGAAATAAATAATAACCCAATAGAACTAAACTCACTAGAAAAATACCACATTTATAAAAACATACACAACAATTTAATGAATCTACAAACAACATATACAGAAGACATACTATATAAAAACATCATACACACAGATCAAGAGAAAGTGCGTGTAACGTCAACAAATACCAATATCACGGACCGAACATCTACACCAGAAAAATATCAGTGATTCGACAATGGTCAAGTGACTGAAAGGTGCCTCATCGCTCAAGGTAAAATTATTGCACTTAATGGTGGATAAAATTACTTACAATAGTAATATAATAACTTCATATATATATATTTAGGTTAGTTTTGGTTGGTAAAGATTATTTAGATTTTTTGGACTAGGAGACTGACAGACTTACCTTGGTAAGAGTCCACTCTGTAGTCTTGAAATAGAAACACATAAAAGCACTTAAACAATGATATATTTCAACCACACAGTGGTCTTTGTCAATCGAAGAGAAAACACAAAAAGAAATATGAGAGAATGAAATAAAATAATTGTAATCACAGATTGTGTAGAGTAGAAATCAGATGTCACAGATGCACAGATTAAAGATATATATATATTGTTTCCATGAACATTTGAGTGATTATAGTTTATATAAGTCTGTCAGGGGAAAAGAGATAAGGCTATTTGGAGGGGGGAAAAAAATTAATGGATTTATCTGATGTTGAGGTTAGGGGATTCTCTGGACATGGTATACCACTGGTATGATAGTTCCCACCTTCTCAGTTCTGAGGGATTGCAATCAGGGGGGGAGTGATTTAATTATTTTTGTGGTATAGCAGTCATCAAAGGTTGTGATGTTGTGACTCGCAGCATGTTGAGCTGTTGGTCTATCCATATTCATAATTTTAACATCATGTCTGTGGCCATTCATTCTAATATTCGAATGGCCACGGATGGTCTGAATATCAGAATGAATGGCCACAGACATGATGTTAAAATTATGAATATGGATAGACCAACAGCTCAACATGCTGCGAGTCACAACATCACAACTTTTGATGACTGCTATACCACAAAAATAATTAAATCACTCCCCCCTGATTGCAATCCCTCAGAACTGAGAAGGTGGGAACTATCATACCAGTGGTATACCAAGTCCAGAGAATCCCCTAACCTCAACATCAGATAAATCCATTCTTTTTTTTCCCCTCCAAATAGCCTTATCTCTTTTCCCCTGACAGACTTATATAAACTATAATCACTCATATGTTCATGGAAACAATATATATATATCTTTAATCTGTGCATCTGTGACATCTGATTTCTACTCTACACAATCTGTGATTACAATTATTTTATTTCATTCTCTCATATTTCTTTTTGTGTTTTCTCTTCGATTGACAAAGACCACTGTGTGGTTGAAATATATCATTGTTTAAGTGCTTTTATGTGTTTCTATTTCAAGACTACAGTGTGGACTCTTACCAAGGTAAGTCTGTCAGTCTCCTAGTCCAAAAAATCTATATATATATATATATATATATGCCTTAAACATGTCAAAAATATATTACTATTACTGATACTGTTCGGAGAACAAAGTGAATTATGAAAACTATTATGTTTTAAAACACTAACATACCATCGCAACATAAGAATATTTTTGGACAACATTACGTATTCTTCGAAACTCTTCCTGTAGGTTGTGATTCCATACATCTCTAATTCCACAGTCTTCGTTAATTGGGATAGCGTTATTCACATTCGAGCCTGATCCACTGCTTGATGGCCCTGTAAATAAACAATCACTAAAAATAGTGTTTTCATAAGAAGCCCCAATAAATAATCCTTAACAAAAATGGATTATTTCAATATTAAACTTCATCCAATGTTGAATATTCTTTAGTATTACATTTTATAATTTCCAGCACTAGGGTTTCTTTAAAAAAACCTACTCTTGTGAGAATTGTGCCCGAACTTACTATAGATAGTAAGTCTATAGATACTATAGATAGGGATGAGTCTTGACATGTATATGTGCAAATCTAATTTAGCTTAAATACTTAAAATTATACAACTTTTATAATCCAATTTTTTAGCCTCCGTTATTTTCTTTTACATTTTATAAATTTGAAGCTTATTTTATGTAACTAAATATAAGAAAACAAATGTACGTAAGTATGTGCTTTATGCATCACTGCACCCATCATCTGATTGACATGAAACTTCCCGCAAAGATTTCTGGCATAATATATCTATCCTACAATAAACAATACAAAGAAATTCAATTAAATTTATTACTAAATTCATTTACGTTCATAATTTTATTTCTAACCATTTTGATTTTAACAAATATTCGAGGTCGACTACATTAACTTTTGTTTATTTTTGTAATGAACTTGGGTTTACTTTTGTTATTTCATGTCCGACACTGAATAACTTAGAAATGTAAAATATAAAACCTGATAAATTATTTTAGAGTTTCAATGTGTTTTTGGCGTAGTTTAAAACCAGTATATTAATTTCCAAGTTTTATTATTTGGTTTAAAATTGTTTAAGAAAGTATTATTTATAATCATTTTCTGTAATCTAGATATCAGTTTCAGTGTTGGCCATCTCCTGAACAATCACTTTTCTCATTCTTCTTAGTGATTTTATTGATACTGATTTTTAATTCAGAACTTCTCATTCTTCTCAGCAAGTTTTTGAACATAATCAACAATGACAGGACATGTAGGTGGAGCCAAACAATTTGAATTCATTATGAACTACCATATAAATTTTTCTATGTTTAATACATTTACAAACTTTTTTCCAGAATTCGATGGTGGCAGGTATCAATTTTAATTCTCTTAATTTTCGATGAAAATGCCACAATTGAAATTAATTTTTTTCTCAACAAGTTTCCTCAATGCTTTCCTTTTGATAATACAGCAATGCTCTATAGGTAAGCTAGTTATTCTATAAAATTTGTCTATGTTTTCTTTAC
Organism: Prosapia bicincta; assembly: GCA_036971475.1. Taxonomy (NCBI): domain Eukaryota; kingdom Metazoa; phylum Arthropoda; class Insecta; order Hemiptera; family Cercopidae; genus Prosapia; species Prosapia bicincta. Next base: position 86,448,148 of record JBAIZL010000003.1, on the reverse strand, counting down.
AGATTTCTAGTACAATCAGCGTGGTATCCTTTTCACATAATGAACAGTGATCGTGTTCATCGTTTTTCACAATCCTGAGAGCAGCTTGCTTTATTACTTTATGAGCCAGGAATTTCATGGTTACTACATGTTCAGGAAGGAAAGGTCTTATAACCTTAAGAATAAACTTGTAAATGTTTGTTTTATTTACGTACAAATGTTTGAAGCATACGAATTTAATATTAGCATTTACGGTACATGTATAAAAACATTTCTGTGCCATTGGCTTGTCTTGTGAGCTGACATCTTGTGCTGAATGAGTTTGGAATAGAACTGCTGGGCTGTGTAGTTACAAGCGAATACATAAACAAGCTGGAGGACAGTTACCAAATAGAAAAAAACCAATATAGGTTACTAGTTTTAGAGCAATCGAGGTTAGGAAGAGAAGCTACTTGTGAAAAAAGAAAGTGATATGCACATTTTGCTAGGAATTTCTAGCTCGAAAATGACTGATATAAAATTAGCAGGAAATGCCAGCAAATATGTTAATACAGCATTAAATTATAAATTATTTGAATCTGTACTTAACAGATGTAATGGAAGATCAATCATTGAGACCATTCAGTATACAAAAGGCTAAAGAAAGGGTTTCATTCTGATCTTTGCTACTTTGTTAAAAACCTATCTATTCTATAACATTAGCTTCACCATGAGTTTTAATAAGTAAACTACAAGTAATAATAATAACTTCATATATATATATATATATATATATATATATATATATATATATATATATATATATATATATATATATTCTTGATATTTAACATTATCCATTGTTTTTCCGTTGCACTGACTTTATGGTGGATAAAATTACTCACATAAGTAATATATTAACTTCATATATATATATATATATATATATATATATATATATATATATATATGATTTTTAAAATAAATATTACCAGTCACTGAGGGCATTGCAGGACTACCGCCCAACTTTTCTAAGAGATGTGTGGCCCAGTTCACATTGCTTCCTTCCCTCTGCCCCCCTCCTCCACCTCCACCAGTACTACCACCACTTGAACGCTCCAGTTGGATAGTTATCTGAAATCAAATTAGGTGTTATAATAAATTTAAATATTACAGGTGAATATATTATTTATTATTAAATTTATATGTGTGTATTTTATTTGTGTATGTAATGATTGGTTGAGGACTATTATTAATGAAACCACAATTTTTAATGTCACTTTTTACTTAAATGAAGTGCAAATATCTAAATATTTAAAAATGCATTTTATTACAATAAAGCATCATTTCTCACCCTTCTTAAAATTTTTTAATCTCCTACAGCCTCTGATTAAAGTATTCCAATTCAATCCCTTGATCCAAGTTTTAAAAAAATGAGTTTATTTCGTTGCATTTTTTCATTTAAAATACTTAAACCACAATTAACTCAAAATAACTATAATAACAAATTATTACACTTTCATCTGTTGACATATTTAACAAAAAAATATGTTTTATCAACAAATTCAAAATACGGATCTATTGGCAGCCTTTATATATTTAGAACAAACAATAAAAATATTGGGTAAGAAATATATCAACTTCAATATATAAAACCCAATAACATTGTATTAAATACATTAAACCAGAATTCATCTTTTCAGTTATTGTAATGGACTGTTTGAATTTGCTAACTGTCTTCGCTTTTCTAAATTATGTTACAAGGTAGAGAGATAGTACGCTGAGAAATCTGTAGGAAAAGTGGTTTTATTCAATTAAAAATATAGTCAAGCCTCGATAATCCGGATCCAAACTAACCGGGTTCCAGGTTAACCAAGTAAAACGAAAAATCCATTATGTATATGTAGGTAATGGTTCTTGACATGTCCTTAGAGCAATGAAATAAAGATATGTTTTCAATTTTACTACTCAAAGAGTGTCTCTTCTCAAATGTATGTAAAGGTGCACAAATGTATGTACAGGTGCTAAAGGAAAAGTTAGAAGGGAAATGTACAAGTAGGGCGGCAGTAGTCCTATTTTTGATTGACAAAATATAGCTATTGTTGTTTGGATTTTTTGTTGTAACGGATTTTTTAATCTCAAAAGAATCAGGAATAGGTACTAACGCTTATAAAGATTGCTTGTTTTCTGACTTTATGCCACAAATTAAAAATTTTGTTAAAGAAAACAAACCTGCATCAAAAAGCACTTTTGTAGTTTATGTTAGCTGAGGCATGGAATGAGGTGAAACATTCTACTCTTCAGAAGCTGTGTAAGTAGTAAACATCAGGGGAAAATCAAGATACTTTGCTTATAGAGCATGACGATGGAGACAACCTCAGTACTGTACATCTACCTGAAAGAATGGAAAAATGAAACGATCACTCGAAATGACATAGCCGAGTGGATCAACACGGACAAACTAGAAATGACTGATGGGTTCATAGTAGAAGCAGTGAATGTAAAAGCTGGAGAAAGGGAAAGTGTCAATGAAAACCCTGAAATAGAGAATGAGAAAATCAGCCACAGTGAAAGATGCAAAGCAACAGAAAAGGTCGTTGGGTACCAAGAGCAACAATCAGAGGAAAATAGAACAGACATTCTATTGCTTAAAACAGCAGCAAAAAAAGTCTCGATAAAGAGAAAACTTATTTATTCCTTCAAGAAATAACTTTTTTTACTTGAACATGTTCTAAATGTGTGTTTTTAAATTTTATTTTTATTTCTGTCATTTTTCTATTTGATATCTCATTTTCCCAATTTACCACAAGTTTCAATCTTGATTTTATTCGAATTTGTGTTGTCAAGTTTAAATTATATGAAGTACCCTCAGTTCACACTACTTTGGACATTTGTGAATCTACTGTACTCTAATACAAAAAAGCTAAAGATTAAAAACACTGTCGCTGATTTAAAAAAACTTAATGTCATTTCAGTGCATTGAAATAATATTATAATAAAGATATTCCTCTTTAAGTATAACCTGGAAAGTAATGGTGAAAGCTCTACTTGCAAAAAAAAATTGTTTCAATCATTATAAGTTCAATCTACTTTTTATCTAAGACTGATAATAATTTGGTTACTTAATAAATATCTGCAAATTTTTAGTTTCAGTTGTCATTTCTCATTCAATTGAAAAAATGCTTTATGAATTACATTCAATACTTCCAAAAAACAATTATGATGAGAACCATTAACCCCAATTTTGTCAGACACATTAATTTAGCCTATATCTGGCCAGTCAATATTTTATCTAAAACTTGTTTTCCAATGGTTATGGTGTATTTTATCTTTTCCTTACATTGTCATCTATTGATGAGATACAATCTCTATCACGTGTCAAATGCAACAAAAACATAAACACAATGTAGAGATTTCTAAATTCATACATTCATTTAAGACCTTTGTTAACTCTACAAAATATTAATGTTTGAAGAACATCATGAAATTCCTTGTCAAATTAGCAGGAAAATGTTCAATATTTTTTTAGTTTAATTTCTTTTTGGTACATATTTCCATAATGAACTTTATATTTTCAAGATCTAGAAAAAATTCTTACAAAATTTATAACTTGGAATGTTCAGTAAATGATTTTTAGATAACAAAAATATGTTCAGTTGATTATACATAAAACCATTTTTTTACAAATATAACTCATATATTCTTATTTATTTTTTTATTTTTCATTTTTATCAACAAAAGGTATAATGATTAGATGAGTATATTTATTTGTCTACAAGAAAATATATTACTTGGAATATATAATATTTTGAATTATTAATAATTGTAATCATGTTTTACCTTAAAATTTTGAGGAAAAAAAAAGATTTAAAACTTTTATCTACATGTCTCTCTTAAATTGTATGATTCTGTATTACTGATAATATTACAATTTATGCTGTATTTCCGCTTACTATACGAAATGACAAAATATCTTTCTTACAATGACAATCAATCAAGTTAACTAGCATATAATGTTAACACAAAAAATAAAAGGTACTAATTATGTTTCAGCATAGACTAATTTCATCTGCAAACCTAATCGTCGTATTTATTTTTATTGCATTTTTATTATCCACAAGTAGAGTGATGAAAAAATTTCAAATAGATGGAAACCTATAGAAACACGTCAAGTAAAACGTCCTAGCAGAATGTAGGGATATAATAAAGTAAAACGTTATAAAGCAAAAAGATTTCATAAAGAGGTAAAAATACAAATAAAACAGAGAATAAAACTGTAAAAGCTCAATAAAAAGAAACAAACCTATTTTTAAAATGTAAAAGTTTCATTACAGCGATAAAAAATCAGTAAACACATTTGCTGCTACTATTGTATTATATTAGAAAAATTCATCACAGCTTAAAAAATTATTTAGTAAAGAGGTTTTTAAATTAAAAGCATCGAAGTTATAATAGACAAAAATCAAGTTTCCCCCTAGTGACCATTATGTGGGTATTTTGTAAGCATTTGATTAGTTACTATTATAAATATTACTGACATATCTACATAATTTACAGTCCTTGTGCATAATTTTGAACAGACATGAAGAAGATCGGTGACCTCTTGGTTGGGACAGCATAAAGCATGGGTTCTTAAAAATGTTTTATTCAATATGATTTTTAATTATTATTATAATTAATAGTATTATTTCTACACTATCTACAGTTCTACTACAACATTTTTAAATTAAATTCCACTTGACAGAAGATATAAGTTACTGTGTCAGCAGCCGTTTAGGCATCTCGCTGGCACAGGCTGTGTGTGAAACCTGTTTATCAAAGTCCATTATAAGTGACTTCAAGTTTAATAGAGTCCGTTAAAATGAGATAGTACTTTAATATAAAATGTAATCTAGTTGACTAATAAGAAATATAAATAAACTTTTAAAAAATAGTTGAAGTATAAATTCAATATTAAAGAACAAAAAAAATATGAGTGTTGAGGGCAACTTAGAAGCCAGTTCCAAGTGCTTCTCTGTGTTTTAAAATTCAGAGTAAACTTATGAAAAAATAAAATTTACCTTTGGTCATATTTGCAAAACTACAGTACATAAAATTATATGAAAAGAACAGTAAATTATATTTTTATTGTCACAGATATCTGCCATTCCTAACATTGACCCATTAACTTTGGTTTCGGAGAACCTCCATCAATTAGAACTTTTTATCAACTGTTTAAGTGCTTGCAAAATATTTAAAAAAATTTATATACACAATCATTACATTTTGCCAACATATCATTTTGTTAACTTTTGATATTAAAAAATGAGAAAGTCTTAGAAAATAAAACTCCGTAATAAAGATTCCTGTAGTACCATCTTCAGTCACAAAGGAATTTTTCCCAAGCATGAATTAAGGTTATTTAACCCTTAAATTAACATCAAAATCACCTTTATTAGAGAAATTATATCACTTTTTTGTAAACATTAGTTTTGTAGACAGTGTCAATTATGCAACCATTATCAACTAAAATAGATTTGATTAAAATTTGTTTTGTAGGTTAATACAACATTGAGTAGCAGCAAACAAGAAATTTTTATTATTGATTTTGCATTGACTTCATGATGAAAATTTTGTCATAACTGAAACATATCTCAAATTCATATAGAATTCTTTTTAAATTTGACAATAAGACTAGAAGTCAAACTTTTGGTAATTTTGTGTAAATGTTGCATAAATTCTCATGGTTTTTCTCTATAGCAATTTAACCTTACTTAGCACAATTTTGGAATTTTTAAAAACTTTTTTTGCTTTTATATTCTACAACAATAATTAATAGATATAAGAACATTTCATTCATTTATAGCAACTAATATGAGAAGCCATAAAAACAATAATATTTTGCCTATTTTAAGTCGAATAAAAAAAAGAATATTAGTAAGTTTCCAAATCCAAGAAATATATAGAAACAAATTGGTCTATCAAGAAATAATTACCATGTATTGCTTAATATTTCACTCACTATTGACAACATATGACTTTTTTAACACCTGTTAATAATTTATGTGCACATTTATTTTTAAAACTCTGCTCATATGTGAAAACAAATTACTGGAATAATTTCTGTGTAACATTTGTTTGTTTTATTAATAGAGGAAGTAGTTAATTAATTTAATTAAAATTATTAATTACCAGAATAAATTATATCTTATATTTAGTTAACATATAAACTCATTCAATCTGTACCAGCAATTAAGTTCAAGTTTTATTCTAGATTAAATTTATAAAACAATTAGTGAAAACCCTTAGTCATAAAAATAAAAACCTAGTACTTTCATTACTTATACACTATTTTTTTAATAAATATACAATATAATGAATTACAACTTTCTGAAAGAGTTTATGCAAAAAAAGTATTTAATAAAATGATTATGTAAATAATATCTTTACAGAAATTTCTTCGCCTTAACTAAGTAACTTCTAAACTTTATCAACATGTTGCCTAATTTGCTTCCTTACCAACGTGTTAAATTATACTTTTTCGATATCTATTATTAGTTCACACTCTCTCTATATATATTTTATTATATTTATATACATTGTTCAAATTTCAAATCATTAATGATATATTTTGTATTCATCAGCTCAAGTTCAAATACACTTTTCTAAACTTGTAGTGGATGACACTTGAAATTAATATTTTTTTCCAAATATTGATTCATTAATTAGATTTAATTATTTAATTTTAGTAATTAATTTCCCTTTCTATTTTGCCACTTATTATTGATTCTGTTATATGTACATACATATTTATATTAATTGTAATTATTTAACAAAAGGTAATTAAAGTATATTATTTTACCTAAGTAGGAATTTACTTTTAAATGTTATTACTTATTTATCAACATGTTTCGTCATACTATCGTCTTTATCATTAAGTAAGATGAGTTTTCATTTCAACCCCTTTATTACTTATTTATCAACATGTTTTGTCATATTATCGTTTTTATCATTAAGTAAGATGAGTTTTCATTTCAACCCCTTTATCCAGTTCCGGTGTCTGATTTTATGGTCAAAGAGTTTGTTACAAGTGATAACACCCTTTGTGGAGGTTACATATTTATTTATAAATCAATAAATTAACTGAAATTTAGAATCTAATTCCTTGCAACAACAAATAATATGATCCATATAATACTAATTATGAAAACTGTATTAAAATTTATCAATGTCTAAATCAGTACAATGTTCTTGATTAATGTGTAAGTTTTTGTGCTGGTTGTATCAAGAAAATGTCTGCTACAAATTCGATTTTGTTAAAAAAACATTTTGTAAGAAATGTATTTTATGTATAGAAATTTCTTATATTACTTAAATGATAAATATAACTTTCGCTTGTTTTCTTTAAAGTAAAATTAGTGCTTTTGTAAAACAATAAATTATACAAAATAAAACCATGGCCAGTATTTTTTCAATGGGTGGTATTTGGTACGATGAATGATATTTTATGTAATGATGGAAAATTGTTCTTTAATAAACGTTTACTAGATGATGTTTATGGTAATAACTAGTCTGTATATACTAAAAGAAAATATACCCATATATTTAATATTAAAAAAAACAAAGAAATTTATCTGACTTTATAACTAGTGACACATAATTCAACATTTTTGGGGAAATTTACACAAAGCAATTCTCTATGCTTTAATCAAAAATTATTACTGCGTTTTGTGCCATAAATTCTTCTAATTCCATTAGATGCTAGAAGTAAGCACAATATTTCCTTGGTGCAGCTCTCTTAACCCTTTAATCTAGTATTTTATACGTCTCACTATGTTTCATATTTGCAGAAATTTAAATGATATTAAAATTACTTTTCAACCTTCGAGAGGGCACATGCGGAGTTTTTTCGCAAGTATTACTAATTGTTAAGAAAACGTATTTCCAGTAGTCAGAATTTTATTTTCGCCTCGTTACTCCAGTGGTGTTAGTGTGAATTTAATTAATCTTTGTCACATGCGGTCAGACTGTGGGGGTTTTTTCCGTAAGTGCCCTTTCGTGTAAGTTATTTGTGCGAAGTTTCTCTCCAGGATATTTACATTATAAAAGACTTTGTGGAGTTAAATTATTACTATTTTTGTTGTTATTATTATTTTAGTGTTGTGTGTGTTTTTAGTATCTAAGTTTCACATTGTAAAACTTATTGTTCCATTTGAAAAATGGAGTGTCGAAAAAGAGGAAATTCAAGAAAAATGGTATACCGGAAATTTTGTTTGACAGCTCTTTGATGACTCTGATGGAAACCAGTCTTTGCCAGATGATGAACATGACGAAGAAGCCAATGAAATTGAAAATGAAACAAATAAAGACACAATAGGTGAATCTAGAAATGACGAAAATTACAAATTTGTTGAAATATTGTCAGATTTTGACATTATAGAAAAAATTCCACTAAAATTCCAGACGGAAGCAGTTACAGTGTAGTTTGATTATGGGGGAAAAGCATTTTTTTAGTAAAAACTGAAATATGCTGTGTATACTGAACCAGTAAGGCAAGGGAGTACAGCAAGAAGAAACATAAATCTCATGAATGTGGGTCATGTTCACTCGCTACACTAGTGGTGACTAGTGAGCTTAGAAATGAATAATTATTACTTGTTTTTTTCAACAAAGACTGTAAGTTTCTGCTAGTTTTATTTTACACTAGAACCTGTTGTTATAAAGCCAATATTTATTTCATTCATTAATTTGTAGAGTATATATGTGAATTAAAACATTCCTTATTTTCACTAAAAATTATAAATAATTTCATATTTGTATATATGTTATCACAATATATTTTTTTTGTTTGGATATTTAATTACTTTATTACAGTAAAATAACCCATAAACACCTCTCCCGTAGTGAAAACAGTGGTCTAGTTTACATTGCTTTCCTTTTTTAACAATTCAAAATATTTTTTAGAAATACGATATTTAAAAATTCAAAATTGTACAATAATGATTTCTGAAATTATTTACAGTATATTTATATAGTATTTAATTGTGAAGTCACCCAAATAGAAAAACAAAAAACTGTTAAATTTTAAACTGTTTTTGTTCGGAATAAACCTTAGTGCCCGCTCCCATTTGAAACTCTATGCGCCCCCTTTGAAGGTTAATAAATTGAAATAAAACTTCACTGAACTAAAACTGTAATAGCTCCAAAACTCCTGAATGTAAACTGAGGAAATATTCAGGTACATTCTAATTTTCAACTTTCGAATTTTCAAAACCTCTTTAAAAGTTAAAACCACATGAATAGACCTATTACTAAAACCATTGTTATACTAATGCCGACACATTTTTTAATCAACAAACTGTCACTACCATGTTTTTTCATGATCTAAGTGATTTCTTTAATAAAACATACACTTTTACCAAAAACTAAATATTTTACTTATATTTGGATTTTTTACAGAAGGCAGTGGCCATGACATCCCTTATTATAACTAACAAATACTTTTTCTTTTTATTTAGTCAAGACCTTTCTATTAATTAATTGTAAAAATACAAAAGTTAAAAAGTAGATGGCGCCCATGAAAGTAATACAAGTATATGCGTATTTGCAACCTAAAAATTAGCTCAGCTATTTACATTACATTGATTCCTGATTTACTGAATAATCATCTAGTACATTGCTCTCGATTTATTATCGTAATTGGTTCCTGACTGGTGTTATTAATGGTTTTTTCAACTTTATAGTTTATCTAACCTATTTTAAGTGCGTAAAACCAATACAATAGTTTTAAGATTGTTTAACACCAAAATAATTAGTAAACATTTATTTAAATTATAAAATAATTATACTCGGAAGGAGACCAAAAGTTAACAACAAAGAGTAGTAAGATTTTGGTTTGCTCAAGACGCTATCTTAACTTGTAGCAAAAATTCATAGAAAGAGACTTAATTGTGTGAAAGAAAACAAACTGATCAAAATGACTCCTATAATACTATTAGCAACAATACCTAGGGAAAATGTTTTGCTTATTAACAAAAAACTGTTTGTCGACTAAAACAAAATGTTTTGTCGACTAAAACTGTTGTGTGTCTGTTATTCTAGAAGCTGAACATAACTCATTTCTGTCACATTTTTTAGTCATGTTAAACAGAAAAATTAAACTATAAATCCAATAACTTCTTCAAAATCCAGCACAAAATAGACTACAAACTGCAAAGTTTTGACCGAGTCAACTATCTCTAAACTCCTAAAATAAATCGAGTAATTTTTGCTGAATTCTTCCTACTTTTTACCCTCCCAAAAAAAAATAAAGGATTTTGTTATAAAAAATAAAAGTGGTGAAATGATATTGATGACAAATTGGGACCTGGATACTTTAGCACAGTACTAATGGTAATAAAAAATCACCTTGGTACTTTAAAAGTTTAAGAAGATTCAGGCATATAATATTTTGTGCAATAATATGGACTATAAAAATATACTTTGATACTATTGCAAAACCTACCTTTAAAACCGTCCCCGCTTAACCCAACATCTCCAAGAAGACACTGATGAAGATCACCACATAGCGATCGAAAACGTTCTGTTTCAGTAAGTTTTTACAAATTTACAAAATTTAAAGTTTGGATAATCATATAAACTATTGTTTAAGTGATTAATTAAGTTTCACATAGCGATCGAAAACGTTCTGTCTCAGTAAGTTTTTACAAATTTACAAAATTTAAAGTTTGGATAATCATATAAACTATTGTTTAACTGATTAATTAAGTTTCACCTAACATAATTCAAGAGTACTACACAATTCAAGAGTACAAAAAGTAATTTTAAATTGATATGGACTTGTTTGTTAGACGTCTACTTTTCATCAAACTAACAATATCTATCAAAAAACCAAACCTACCCTTGTTCCTAGTAGATATATAAATATAGACACCTAAAGATGAATTAAGGCTTTAATATGCTCATTACATGAACAGTTCTGACTTTGGTGTAAGATATGAAAGTAAGGATGAGACGGATTTCTTCACATAAAAAACCTTACTACTACTAAAATTGTTTTTGACATTACCATTTGACAGACTACACATAACAATTATTGCATATTACTAGCATTATCAAAAATACAAACCTGTTTATCTTCAGTACAAACACTTGGTTTTAGTGAAAGGGTCATATACTCCAATACATCCTGCAGGAAAAGGAAAATGAAGGTTAAGATTTATAAGAAAAATATGTATGGTTGAATACTTGGCAAATGTAAGATGATACTCAATAAAAAAAAACTAACAAATAAAAATTACTGACAGAATTATTCAGAATGGGCCCATTAAAAATATTTGCTAAAGAAAATAAGTTTACATTTATAAGATTGTATTTTTTTTTTTCTCAACCAGTTTGGCATAGGACAATAAGGATATTAAAAATGACCTTATTTCATTGACCTTAAGAAGACATAAGGACATATTTTCCTTAAAAAAGGACATTGATCATACGTTCCACAGAAAATAAACATTAGAGAAGACAATTAAACAATACTTCATTCAAAAACAATTTCAATTTCAAAATCCATTAATATGGAACGTATTAAAAAGGATTTTTAAATTTTCAAGAAATCTTTCTTTAGTTTTTTTAATCCAAGCTACAATGTTCTGAATTAAGGATATAACAATAAAAATACAGTATTTAGACTTCAAATAAAAATATATTAAATATACAATCCAGTGAAACTTCAATAATTCGAACTGATTGGGACTTAACCCTTCTCTGGTTTAGAAAATTATAGAACTAATAGTTTTTTCTTTTATTGGGAAAAATAGTGAATATCTAATGATATAAAATACTATAATATGGTACTTCTACTGCTTATTTTACACAAAAACGTTTTTCAAAAATTATTGGCCTAAGAAATACCATAGATAAAAATAAAGACAAAAATTAAATATCTTTCAGGGTCTAAGGTTATTTGTTAAACAATAACTCACTGGCAATAAAAACCCAGTAGAGTAGAGACTCACTTATCAGACCTCCATGTATCTGACATTCTGTATTATCCGACACTTGCAAAAATTAAAAAATACTCTTCGTTAGAAAGCGTATAATTTTAGTCATCACTGAGTGTGCCGCTACCCCAGAGGATCCATGACACTGTACCTCAGCACCTGGATGCCCACGCTACATGACCTAGCTTTTGTCTGTGTCATTGCTCAGTAGCTCGACTCGGCTCAGTATAATGTCAACTGTGAATCAGTCTACTACTGTGTTATTTTGTTTTATGAAGTGTTATTGTTTATAATGAGTTGTTTATAATGGAGGTATTACTTTCCTGCTATGATTTGTTGTTATTGTTGTATTATTGTGAAGTTATTGTTTTTATTCATAAATTTATTGATTAGTACATTATTATGGAATGAAAAGAAAGGAGGTCGGAGTATCAATGCAAGAAAAACCCGAGGCAATAAAAATACTCAGTAAACGAGACAATGCAGAAGGTTGCTGATGACTATGGTGACAGATGTGTAACAGTAGGAGACTGGAAAAAGGGACGCTTGGAAATAGAAAAATGGTGTTCTTCAAGAGCAACTGAAAGCGTATAAAAGGAGAGAAAAACAATGAAAGATTGCGACAACCAACATGTAAGTAAGGCTTTGTACTTATGGTTTACCGAGTTCAAAGACAAAGGTGTACTTATTTCCAGACCTATGCTGCAGGGAAAAGATTTATATTTCTGGTGGCTTGATAAGTAGCAAAACCATTATGGAATTTGCCGGATAATATTTGTGGGGAGACACTGTCGTCTAACTTTGAAGAAATGATTGAACTTTGTAAAAGATTTTAACTTTATTAACAAGGAAAGCTTAACTGGCAACTTGAAGTTGATGCCTAGTAAAGCCTTGCAGTCCGAACAAAAAAAAATAAATGGCCCCTGGGTGTGAACATAGCAAAGTAAGGGTTACAATTCTGGTTTACAGTAATGCATCATCGAACCATAAAATGGTTCTCGTAATGATAGAATGGTTATTCTTAATCTTGTAATGATCAAAGAATCTAAGAGCATTTGAAGCAAATTTTGAAAAATATTCTTCCAGTAAATTATTACAATCACAAAAGTTCAAGGATAATCAGTGCAACTTTCAAAGTCTGATTTTGTAAGGAATTTGCCATTTCTACAGAAAAGTACTTAATAAATACAATCTTCCAAGAAAATCTGTATTATTGATAGACAATGCCCCAATGAACCTGAGAGAATAAGAGCTTCAAGATGGCGACATCAACGTGATGTTTCTACCACAAACTGAAACACCCATTTGCCAACCAATGGAACAGAGTGTCTTCAAAACCATTTTAAAACATTATCGAAGGAAGCTACTATCAACATTGTTAGAACAAGCCAATGGTGGACAGGCTGACCTGATAGCTTATTTTGAAAGCCATTAACTTAAAGGATGTTCCTCATTGGATTCCAAGGGCCTGGGCTGACGTAAATGGGTTGACAATTGTCAAATAATGGAACAAGTTGTTATGAGAAAATGGAGATGAATATGAAGTGATACTTACAATACGAAGTAAGTACTTACATTTGTCCTTAACCTGAACAAAAAAATAATTCACTTCCTATTCCAAACGAAAATGACAAACTTTTGAATTTTTGATAGAACTTGTCATCACTAAAACAAATAATACAACAGTGTGAAATTGTCAATTTTATTTTCTTAGCCTATCACTAAGAACATGTACTGATTGCAAATATACACAAAGCACTGTAGAATGAATAACCTTTTATCTATTGATTTTAAAATTTTGATCTTCTGTTCTAGAGTAAATGACATAAGAACCGAGTTTACTTTTTTTTTAACTTAATACTGACAAGACAGAGTTGAAACAAAGTTATGAAACACCATTAAATAAACAGGTTGGAAGAGAGAGAGATGTGAATTCCTAATGCGTATCTTTTGAATAATAGCAATCAGTATATTGTCAGTAAGGCTCTGGAAAGTTTTGTATCGGTTAAAAAAATCTAACACTCTGATGTCTACCAATCTTACCTATTTGAATTATATAAGTTCCGAATTAGAAAGGTTTTCTTTATAACACTGCCAAATCGAATAATAGTCTGCTCAAAGGGTACTCAACTATTAGTTACATGCGAATTCCATAAATTCAATAATTTTTCCTAAGACTTTTAAAATTACATTTTCTCAAATTGCCACAACTGAGATAACTAGTTTTAAAGACTTTGTTATGAATTAACACTTTAGCTGCCAGTTACAATATCGGCGTTTTCCCGGAGAATTGCCAAAATTTTGTAAGCTCATTTTTAAACGTGTACTTATTTTTTGTGCCCCTATCATATTTAAATACAAAAATATGTGTCAGGCCAATTGGCCCAACATAGTTTTTTTATGGCAAAAATGATACCCAAATAACCTCCGTTGGGCCAATTGGCCCGACATTGTTTTTGAAGTATTTATATTTTTTTATCTGCGCAACACTGTTTTAATATTTTTTGTTTTATGTGTAAACAATAAACAACAAAATCACAATTTCATGTTCTGGTTACCCCCATAATAAGCTGACTGGCAAGAAAAGTGTTTTGGCGCTTATCACGAAGACATGTTTACGTGTCACATGTGATTGATTTGTGAGTTTATAATTATTTTCTATATAGAATGGAAGTGTAAACATATTCTCTATCTGATAACTAATGCTTCAGATCCAATGAATACTATACAAGATTCATAACAACTAAAAGTTTAGAAATCTAATAATTTATTTTTTAAGGAATTTACATTATAATTCACTTCCTAGTTAAGATCAGTTTATCCAAGTGTACCAATGTTTGTACTTAACTTCAACAGAATACGATTTTCTAAGAATTATTGTAAAACTAAATATTTAGTCAATATTTTTGACTTATTTTTTGTTTTATGAAATTTTAAAAACAATAGTGAAAATCAATATAATACCATTAAAAATTATTTATTTAATATGAAAGTATATAAAGATAAACTTCTTTCAATGAACCAACTTCTTTGATGGGAATAATCAACGCAACTTCACTAAAATTGTTAAGAAATATATGGGTCGAGCTGTAACTCCCGATAAAAAGCTCCTAAAGTGCTGTCAGCATTAATCTATCAAACAAAAACCATCGTAATTACATCTTTAAGTAGTGTGTAGCGTGTTGTTTAATACTGTGCATTCATTTTTCAAAATGTAGCAACACCGGTTGAGTAATATGAATAAACTTAAAACGTTACTAGACAACAAAGTTGGGCCTAGTGGCCCGACAGAATTCGGTTCAGCCTACTGGGCCATCGGGTCAATTGGCCCAACATGGCAGCTAAAGTGTTAAATGGCTATGGTTTTGTCTTTATATGTTTAGTTTTATTTACCTATTGTAAACACCAAGCTCAAGCTACAGTCCTTGATTGAAAAGTGGAAGGAAAAGTAAAAACTTCAAAATAAACGTAGATTTATTGAAGATCATTGGGATAATATAGCTTCAATCGTGGTAAAGGTAGTATACCTAGTAAGGACCATACCTATGATTGCACACAACGTAATTCAGTACAATAGAAAAATGTGTGTTTAATATAATAACTTGATGGCATTACGGCTAACCAAAAAAATCCAATTGTCTGAACATTAAATGAAGGAAAAAAAGGACTAAATTATACAGCTCAAGAAAGCTAAATATTATTACTATCACAGTTAACTTTATTCAGTGAGCCTATATTTTCTGTGTTCTAAATACAGTAAAACTCCAACTGTCCAAACTTTGACTATTCGAGTTCTACTGTATATTAATTACTGACCTTGGAGGTTATTTGCGAAGGAGTGAAGAAGATATACCCAGTAATCACCTTCTAGACATTAAGATAACTAAATAAACGTCTACACTTTATAACAATAATTATAATAGCAATTAGAATGCTGCAATGTGTAACTGACCAGATGAAGAAAACGATGCGTTTTTGAGGCATGAGAGAAAACCAGGACCACTGATGATTGATTTAACGGTTACAATACAATAATTCCTTATAATTCCAGTGACCTAACTTAGTAAATAATAATAATACCATGCTTATGTCAATAAGATATGTAAACTTACTAAAAAATTTAATTGGATTCAAATTTGTAGTTCAAAACAATAACAGTCTAAACACTATTTTCCTTATGCTTGAGCAAGCAAGAAAATTCCAAAAGTAAATACAAATAAATAACACGTTCAGGAACTTAAGTATTGAGAATAGGAAGTCTTAAACATCATCAGTAGATTAGACTATCTTACATACCCCGTATGATTTTTACTTAGTAACATTTTCTTGTTTAGTAAACAATTTGTTATATATATATATATATATATATATATATATATATATATATATATATATATATATATATATAGGATATCCTATAAAGGATTATATTCCTTCCTTTTTCAGCAGTTAAAAATATTATTGTTGATTTTAAAATATTAAATGAAATACATAAGATATTTCAGTGCCTCGGAGTATTTTAGTGAAAAGTTTTATTCCTTTTTTAATAATTATCAAATACTTTCACAATTTTTTATTTTCAAACATTAATAAAATTATTTGCAAAGTATTTTTGCATGTTTACATTACAACTACCATTGTTTCCGTTACACTATGCCAAATATACCAGATGTAAGCATGGATTAGAAACAGTTGGTTGTATTTCTTCTCACTATTTACTAAGGATTATCCCTTTAATGATAAGTTGGTCATGATAAAACCACTATAATTTTGTTTCAAACAAAAACTTATTAAACTGATTGATCTATAAAACATTCTAAACCTAATAGTGAAAAACTTTAAATGAATGAAGATAAAAATTTTATATACCACAAACTTAAAATTAAAGTTTGTTTAAAACTTTACTGAAAATCTAAAATTTTGTAAAAATATGCATAGAAATCTACAGCAAATCATTAAATATAAAACCTTACATTGTTTTTATTTTATTGGTCATTTATTTTGATTTGATACTGTGCAATTTTATACTACTAAAATGTATGTCTCCAAACCAAAAAAAATATTTATTTTGTTATGATCAAATCAGAATGACATACACATAACTAACTATATGAAATAACCAGAGTACATATTATATAGTGTATAATTTAGTTATATTTATATTTAATGAACAAAATTTATCCATCGGGTAAAATTTAATAGACAAATAACATCTTAAAGGTAAGTCAGTAATAATACGACTTGCACAAACTTATAAGGTAATTTTTTTAAAACGTTACTGATATAAAACATTTCTTAACGTACTATGTGATCATCATCTGTGTTTAATTTAGCTGCAAGGATGAATTGTTAAGCCAGATGACACTGGTATTAAAGGTAAGTGTTCAACAATATGGTCAAAGAGTTCATTCGGCACGGAGTTCATTCGTTTGTTTTTTTTTTAATTTTTTGTTCTAGGAATACAAACATACCACAACATAAAATAAAAATGTATTAAATGAACAAACATAGTACAATTTAAATACAGTCTTTGATTACGTTACAGAAACGTCTGCCTCTAAAAGTTCAGTTCCTTGTGGTCATTCAAGGTATTTATGCTGATTACTCAGTTAAGTCAAAAATGTTTTGGTGCAGTGAGTTTTTTTCAAAATTCACATTAAATATAAGTTCATACAAGTCATAATATTACTAAGTTTCAACATAAAATTGACAAATATTATTAATGCAAAGTTTTTAAATCATTAAAATTTTGCTAAGTACTAAAACTAATAAATAAGAACCTATATAACGTACTTCTTCATAATAAAATCGTTTTTATTCTAAAAGTTGTACTTTCACAAAATAAACTGTCCATTCATTCAATATATAACCTTCACAAAAACAAGCTAATAATGTTAAACTGGACTAAATATTTACTGCAAAGATATTATCAAGACTAATTATAGACAAGAAAGCAAACATCTCTATCTCATTTTCTTGACTAATGAAACTACAAATTTCTAACAATAAATTACATAACTGCCATGCTATATGACTTATATCAACAAACCTTTTCTTTAAACGAATGTGATTCCCAAAAATCGTTGGCTATTGATTTTGCCGCAGTCACTTTTATATCAATATCAGGAACAACTTTCATTGGTGTAGAGATCTAAACAAAAAATAAACCTGTTAAGACGATTAAATCAAGTCTTCTCAAGTATAAAAGTCATATCTTTTTCTTTATTTTTGTGATTGCTCTATTTACTTTATATACAAAATGTATCCAAACAAAATAAAATAACAGATTGTGTTTAAATATTTAAATTAAAGTCATCTAATACAATTGCAAAATTTTTTTATTAATATTTAATCCATTTTTGAAGTGACTACTTCTTATCGCCCGGTATGACTGTATACTTTTGCACGAGATTAATTCGATCGCATCCATCACGAGATGCTTGATATATATAGAGAGAGAAATATTCATTTACTTGTATTGCTTTATTTTTAATTTATCATATGCATATAGGGTGTATGTGTGTATGTGTGTGTGTATATATATATATATCTTGATATTTTACATTGTCCATTAGTGTTGTCCTTGAGTGATTCGACAATGGTCAAGTGACCGAAAGGTGCCTCATCACACAAGGTAAAATTATTGCATTTAGTGGTGGAAAAAAATTATTTACAAGTAATAATAATAACTTCATATATATATATATATATATATATATATATATATATATATATACACGGATTGATATGGGAGTCACTGAAAGGTAATGGATTTGCCCAAGATGTGTAGTGCAGGAGCTGTCTCCTTATTTCCTTAATCCAAAAGTAGTATGCCATAGTACCTGATCTGGATAGTGTTTCTAAAGCTAGAGTCCGTTAAAATGCAGATGTGGTCATTGGCCAGGGAATAACAACTGGCTAGAGCTGGGTTGATGGCTAACAGCTCGACATCCATACTACATTGCGCACTTGCCGGTATGTATTACTGCTCATGATTACTCTGGTTGAAATATCCTGCACCTGACATCTACTCTTTCGTTATCCACTGATCCGTAGGTGAAAACTCTTGTATGGTTTGAGTACTAATCGTTAATCATCTCCAGTGTAACTGGTCTAAGCATATCTGCGTAATTGTTCTTGGTAATGTTTCTCAGGTAGATCAAGGACTATGCTTATGCCTGGCCAGACACTTGGAGATTCCTCGTACGTTGGCGGGATCCGCACCAGTGAATTTTGATTCATTGTGCCTGACATATTATACATTTCATGAACGAATGAGGTTCTGATGTTACATCTTCTATTGTCCAGTTTATAAAGTTCATGAGTGGCCGTCAGTGTTTTGATTTTCTGAAACTTGTACCACATTTTCCTTTTTTGTAAAAATATCGATTGTTTCTACTCCCAACTCAACTTCCGACGTGACTATCGGAGTAGTTCTCTTGCAACCGAGACAGAGGCAGAGTGCTACAGATTGTACGGTTTGAATTTTGTTGATATGAGTCTTTGCCGCAGAGCCCCAGACTTTGCAACAATATGTGGCCTTTGATCTCACAAAGGCGAGATAGAAGGCACCCCATTTGCGACTCGCTACTGCCTTCAGGGCATTTAGCCGTGGGGCGTATTTTGTTAAAATATGTTCTATATGAGCAGACATAAATATGTTCTAACTGCAAACATAAATTAACATAAAAAAACTAACCTAGGTGCTTACCTTAGTGGTATTTTAGTGTTAGAGTTGGTATATGTTCACTTTGCTTCCCTCTAAAATGATCCGACCTTGGCCAAAACTCTCCATACCACACTCTTTCCGGCCTATCATTGGCAACGAAACAACCTTCCCTCACCTAAACTTAGTCATCCATGACCCTCACTGTGTTATCGCACTTCAAATAGTTTGTCTTGGTCGGGAGTACGTTGTGCAAACATAAAGCTTCAATAACGGCCTTTTCATAGAAAAAACAAGCATCAAAAAATAATGTGTGACAAGATCCGTCACACACACACTATAAACGAGCTTTTTCGGTTGAAAAGTCAGGCTGCATCTGTCGGACAATCGGAAAGCACATTTCAGGTCACATGACTACTATCACCAAGATGGTTGATTCAAGTTTGCCGCTACAAATAACAGATTCGCACCTTTTTCTGTTGAAACAGTAACATGGCATCTGTTGGCCAATCGGAAAGCATCTTGCAGGTCAAGTGACTTAAGTTTGCCATTAATATTCACTCCGTTTTGACAAGAATAAAAACATTCGCGCGATCAAAGTGTTTGTAAGAGCCTAGGTCAGGTTAAGTTAGTTTATTTTGTTAATTTATGTTTGGCGTTAAAAATAACTTCAAATTCATGATCAGCGTGGTCAAATTAACCAAGTTAAAAAATATTTTGCCAATCAGAGCGGAAGTCACTGATCTTAATAATTACCTGATAATTGATTACACTAACAATGGAACAAATCAATACATCAAAGATTGCACCCACATGAAATATATATATATATATATTTAATTTTTTACCAAAACCCAATTCAATTGATGTGAGAAATTAATTTGTACCCGCAAGGTCACTTAGAACATGAATCATTTAATCACCAGTGGGTTAACCTGATACTTTGTAATTATATTTTAATATAGCTTTATAGTAATATGGTATACCATAAAACAGAAATTACTCAAGAGGTCATTCATAAAGGAAAATATTTAATTAAAAAATGGTGTTAAATTTATAGTAAATATTTATCATAAGTTTTAAAGCCCTATTAATGGTTTTTTTAAGCTTATTTTAGATATTTAAGATTAATATTTTAAACTTTAGAATGTATTGTTCAACAGAATTTGTGAAGAGGAAAAAATCAATGATCTTATAGAATGGTTGAACTATCACGAGGAATTTATTCGTTTTACTAACCAAACCTCTCTTGACAGGATATGTAATTTTGGTTACATTTCATTGACTGCCAAAACATTCTGGAGGTTCTGCTATTCAACCCGCTTTGAATCTCCAAAGGACCACAGATTGTTATTTCCTAATAGCTCTGGCATTCATCCTGGTGGTAACTAACGCAGTGGTAAGTTTTCATATTATTTGACTCTATGTTCAATGAGCTACTAGATTTTCACTAAAACTACTTGATCATCCATTAGTATATTACAATTGCCTGTAGAAGCATTTACTTTTTTGATTGAGGATGGTCCTTTAGGAAAATATGTCAACTCAGACCATAACTTAACCTATTGATTTATGGTCTAAGTTGACAATGAGACACAACTTGTGTAACGCCTATCCTTAATAATTAAACAGTAAGTGCTTCTAGTAAATGCAACATACTGACATATACTCAAGTATTTTTAGTCTTTTTAAGTTCTATATGTTTTTTTTTCAAATTTTAACAACTATTTCTAGTTAATGATATTTTTTGGTCTTTAGAGTTAATTTTTGGCTAACACATGTGAAAAACACGGAAATACACACCATAAATTATAAACAATTACACTGTTGATAATTCTAAAGTTTTGATTTTTTTTTATTTATAGGACCTAACCTTTCAGATAAGCACAATTTTCAAATATTTAATTTTTTTTAACACTTCTAAATTCATTTTAAGAACAAATCAATTGAATATTTATATTCCACTTCAAATTCAGTATATTAACATTTTTAAAATAAATATCTAAATAAAATACTAAAATTATATATTATAATCAATTTGAATTAAATTTAAACTATCATTATTAAGATTCAGACTGAGAATGAATTATGATTTTCATTTCTATTTTTATAACTTTTTGTTACTCTTCAACTAAGTTTTGTTCTGAGTAATATTTCTAAAGTCAGCAAATATAGGCTGTAATTAGCCTGTAATTAGGGTTAGTCTATTGCCCTACCATCAATTTACTATTAACATTAATAAACTTCATAGTTTAAAACACTTGACTGCTTACCATTTTGACACTTTTAAAGACCATTCCTTACTACACAAATATGTACTAGACAATGGGTTGACTAAATGATATTTAGTGTTAGAATTTTGGGGTTAAAACAAAATGCTGACACCAGAATCATATATAAAATTAATATAACAAAACAGTCATGTCAAATGAAAATAAGATTTAGGAATTTTATAGTGCGTTGGTGAAAAATCAAAATTTAATGTACAATTGAGGAAGTATTGTATAAACTACCATTAGTCTTGTTTACAAAATACACATTACATACAAGCTTACCTTAACCAAGCTAACCGGGATCTGATTCCGGGTCACAGTTCACAGTCTCAGCTGTTATAAAACCAATATTTGATCAAATATCTCAAAAACATAATATTCATTGCCAATTTAAAAAATATACACTATATAAAATTGTCTTTCTAGTATATACAACTTTGAAAACACTCTAGCATATGAAGAAATCAATCGATTAGTTAGTCAAACGACTAACGTAAATTAAATAGTGTACAACGGATCCTAATAGTTAAATACATTATAAACATTCTATTGTCTCAGTAAATTTATAAATACCACATAATTTACTCTACCATGACAAAGAAATTACACTCAAACACATACAGTAAGTAAATTAATAAATGGTTCCTCAAAATAAACTGTATGTTAATAATAAACCTCAATTAATGTATCATACTAACTGATATTTTAGTAAATCCAAGGTGGAAGATTCATTATGAAACAAATAATTACGTGCATTTTTGTTGGTTAAATACAACTGACTACTACAGACAAGACAAGGGACCTCCTCTGCTTATTTGCATCTAGTGTAGTCATCACGTTTCCGTTGTTATAGTATCGATTTCTTTCTCTGACATATAATTCAAAAGTTCTCCTGTAATATTTTAGTATTTCTATCGAATACTATTGTTACTTTATAAAAGTGCAAATTTCAAAATTTTGAAACGGTTAGTCTCAGGATTTACTATAGAATATATTTAAAAGGATGTTTTTTTTGTTTAGGATATCTGAATGTTAATTAAATATTTATACCAGGTTACCTTTAATAGTTTTAAAATAAAATTATTGAAAAAGTAATGGTAAATATTAGGATAGGATCAATAAACCGCAGTCGTCAACAAAAAATCAAATTTTTAAATTCTGTTTACATATACTTCGAATTAAAACCTCCGATATATATGTGTATAATTTTACAATATTTTTTATATATGTATATAATCTCCAAGCAGAAGACCTGAAGAAGATCACAACATAACGATTAAAAACGTTCTGTCTCAGTAAGTTTTCACAAATTTACAAAATTTAAAGTTCGGATAGTCATAAACTATTGTTTAAGTGATTACACACATGCGCGCGCGTGCGCGCACACACACATATAATATATATATACACATATATGTATTATGTGTAATATTACAAATCTGAACATATTTAATGGAATATGTCTATATTTTATATGTACATACAGTATGAACAAATTAGTGATATTCAATATATAAAAGTGGATAATAAAAAACATGTAGTGAGATACCTTATATTGCCCATTGTTTTCGACCCATACAATTACGTAAAATTCCTCCTGTATTTGTGTTTTACAATATTTTTTCAAACTTTTACTAGTTCCATAATGTAAACAATATACTATTGATTGGTTTTCATCATATATTAAACTATATTAAACATTACAGGTGAGAACAGAAGTTTATATTTATTCTTCTCTGTAGGGATATAAATCTACCTGTTTGTTTACTTCTATAATCTTAACAATCTTTAACTTTTCTACTGAAAATACTGTGTTCTGTAAATTGTGCAAGACGGCTAGACCATTCTGTTCAACATATTTTAATTTCTATGCTATCTTGTAGCTATTGCTATAGCTGAAGTTTTTGCAAACATTTTAAAATAATATTGGCTGTGGTATGGATTTTACTTATTCAATTTGTATAAAACCACAAAATTGATGACAAAAACCAATTATAGGTCAACAACGCATTTTTGGAATTATGGTGTTACAGTATCATAATTTCTGAAACATATCTATTCTTGTATTGGAATTCCGCTTTACCTCTTTAAGTAACAAATTTAGTACTTTAATGCATTGTTTAAAACAATGTATTATTTCTCTTTTATATATTATTGATTCCAACTACAAATAAACTATTACTTTAAACTTAAACATATATTAGTTATTTTTCTTCATATCACTTGGCAAAAAACCATTACTTATTGATATTTTTCAGCAGATTTGTTTCACACTATATTAGTGCATTATTCAATGCTGTGGGTCCCGGATGAGACCACTGAAATATCTCAGTATGTAGTGGTTTTTGCCAAGTGATATCAACAAAAATAATTGTTTAAAAAACCTAAAGATGTACAACACAAAAACTACTACATATTAATATGTAACATTTACCCATATTACTTGATCTATTTTATGAGCATTACAGAACATGTATCCAGTTATCAGTTCAGCCGAACTTAGAATTGACAATAGAATAATGTACATCTCCAAAAACGGCTGTCCCCATTAAATAAAAAAGTTCTACTATAAGCAAGTGTCATATAAAAATATATGATCCAATCTCGACGCTTTTCTTTTGAGAGAAAAAAATAGTTTTCTTGTGCTAAAAAACCTAAATATATATTGTCTGTGAATTTGTAATGTGTCATGATTTGCAAAACTGTTGACAATAAAAAATTGTTACTTTTGCAAATCATAACATTAAAAAATTACTTACAACTTTTTTTAAAAAAATGTTTTAACTTGCCTATAGTAGCACTTACTTTTTTGTGTTGAGGACGGCCGTTTCGGGAGATGTGTCCCTTTGTCAACTCAGACCGTAACTGATCTCAAGGTTTAACGTAGGTTAGGGTGGGGGTGGGATATTTTGGTGGTGTGGGTGTATTTTGTGTGTATTAGGAGTTATGATGTCAAAAAGTGCGTGTGAGTTGTAATGTAATTGTGTATTGAGTATGTGTGTAGGGTGTAGTTTGAAGTGTCTATATATTTCGTATTGTTCGGTTGTGTAGCGTTGGTTATTTCTGTGTTGTTTATGAAGAATTTGTAAGTTAGATGTTATGTCTGTGTAGTCGTGTTTTGTGGAGTTGAGATGATCGGCGAAGTTAGATTGGTAGTTATTGTTTTTTAGTGCTTTTATATGTTCTTGGTAACGTGTGTGAAATGACCTCCCTGTCTGGTCTATGTAAAAACTGGGGCATGAACTGCAAGTTAGTTTGTAAACTCCAGTGGTGTTGTAAATGTCCTTGATTTTGCTGTTGGGTTTAAATTGTTTGTTGAGAGTGTTGTGTGTGGAGTAAGCTATTTTGTAGTTGTATTTTCGTAATGTGTTGGTTAGATTGTGGGTTTTGGATGATCTGTAAGGTATTGATAAGTATTTTATGGGATTGTCATCTTGTGTGTTTGTATTTGGGTTATTATGTTTATTTTTTAGGCGGTTGTATAGTTTGTCTATCATTGTTGGGTTGTATCCGTTTGTTTGTGCTATATATTTTATTTTATATATAATATATAGCACAAACAAACGGATACAACCCAACAATGATAGACAAACTATACAACCGCCTAAAAAATAAACATAATAACCCAAATACAAACACACAAGATGACAATCCCATAAAATACTTATCAATACCTTACAGATCATCCAAAACCCACAATCTAACCAACACATTACGAAAATACAACTACAAAATAGCTTACTCCACACACAACACTCTCAACAAACAATTTAAACCCAACAGCAAAATCAAGGACATTTACAACACCACTGGAGTTTACAAACTAACTTGCAGTTCATGCCCCAGTTTTTACATAGACCAGACAGGGAGGTCATTTCACACACGTTACCAAGAACATATAAAAGCACTAAAAAACAATAACTACCAATCTAACTTCGCCGATCATCTCAACTCCACAAAACACGACTACACAGACATAACATCTAACTTACAAATTCTTCATAAACAACACAGAAATAACCAACGCTACACAACCGAACAATACGAAATATATAGACACTTCAAACTACACCCTACACACATACTCAATACACAATTACATTACAACTCACACGCACTTTTTGACATCATAACTCCTAATACACACAAAATACACCCACACCACCAAAATATCCCACCCCCACCCTAACCTACGTTAAACCTTGAGATCAGTTACGGTCTGAGTTGACAAAGGGACACATCTCCCGAAACGGCCGTCCTCAACACAAAAAAGTAAGTGCTACTATAGGCAAGTTAAAACATTTTTTTAAAAAAAGTTGTAAGTGATTACTAGTAGCTCACGCGAAGATGGAATCAACAAATATTAAAAAATTGTTACTTTTGCAACTTATAATTTTAAAAATTGTTACTTTTGCAAATTATAATTTAACAAACATTTATATTAGTGAATTTTAATGTCCATGAGGATGGGCAAAGTTTCAACTATAAAAGTGGTTTGTTGTAATCATTGTGAATTCACTGAATAAATCATAAGTAATTATTTGAGTAACTAGGTGAAATCTACTTACGCAAATGAAATGAAAACTACTTGCTGACACATTTCGAAACAGTAATTTTAATGACAAATCTTACTCTCTACTGGCAGCGATCCCTCAACTTTGCAATTTATGATTTATGGGAATGGGATAAGTGGGTTGTGCACTATGTAATGAAAAAGTGTTGGATTCAAATTGTGTGTGATTATTTATATGTTGTTTTTGTGAAGTCTGTATATTTCAAATTTTTATATAGCAGTTAGTTTTTACTAAGATTTAGTATATGGAGAATATTTAAATTGGTCTGGATGTTTGTGTAAGTATGTTGGGTGTTTTGTAAATGTGTTGTGCAGCTGGTTTTGGATTTGTTTTTTATGTCGTGGATGTATTCCTTGAGTTAAATTATCTACCAATTTGACCAATGTAGAAGCTAGAAAAGGTATTGCATGTTATTTTGTATATACCGGATAGTTTGTAGTGCATAGAGAACACACTACACACATGCACCAATATAAACACTAATCTAAAATTCCATTACATAAAAAAATACAAACAAATGAGACACAACAGAAAATTGTGAGTACAAATACCACAAAACATTCTAAAGACTAAAACACTCACAGTCAAATAGTTTATTTGAACACATAAATAAAAACTGCTCCACAATAATACACCATAGACTCACACTAATACATGTTCCTGAGTAGTAATTTATATGTTTTGAAAGGATTGTACGTATTTTTTTTTTTTTAATTGTGTATTACATGATATTTAGTAATTGAGTTTTCTGAAGTTGGAAGCAATTTTGTGTTTGTAATGATAAGTGATGGAGATGAATTTATTAAACAATTATAAATATTTATAATTGTTTAGTGAAAACTAGTAGCTCACGTGAAGATGGAATCAACAAATATGAATTTCTTGTTTGTAGAGGCTAAAGCCCATGTAAAATGTATTATAATTAAACTAGCTTTAGATAAGCATAAATCTATAAAATAAAAGCTTTGGTAAGACATTGTGGAATAACCTACTTCAGTTAACAATTGCTTTCTAAATAAACCAGCCAATTAATGTAGTTCTGTGTAAGTAAAAATATCTTGACTAGTTCAATTACCATTATTTTACTGCATTTCCATTTTATTGTGGATGTTTCTTTCTAATTTTAATTTCTCTTCTCTTATCACTAATTAACAGTTCCTGATATAACTTACTCTGTTTAGCCACTACAAGTACTTTTCCTTTTACTTCTATGAATTTCATGTACTTTGTTCAATAAACATAAGGATTTTTCTCACTTTTCCTCCCAAAAACATTTTTCTTTGTTTGTTTATCTAGCTTATTCTCCACTAACACCTTTATTTTCTTTAACTTTTTCTCCAATGCTCGTGTAATCAGAAATGCATGACATTATCAGAGACAAATGAATTATACTATCCAAAACGGTATTCATTGTCTGAACTTCCAGTCGTCTACAAATTCTCAATTAAATTTGAATTATCAGCAATATTCAAAGAGATGGTACATAGAAAAAACAAATAAACACAATAATACAATACTGAGATCTACTGTCTGGCAGTTTCTTTTACTACTTAGAACACAGTAGGTGACAATCCTAAACCTTCCCAATAATGCCTATTAAACAAAGCTTTTACTGAATTTTAGTGCCCAGAAAACACTAACTACAAAAAACTTTGAAAAAGAAATCAACAAGGTTTTCTATAAACAATAATTTAAAAAACACAAAATATTTGAGATAACATTTTATAGACCTGCTCAAACTTCAGTGTTTTTTCATCCCGTATTTGGCAAATGCTAATCTGCCAAATTACTCATATTCCAATACTGTTTGAGTTCTTAATCCTAACTAAAACTAGTTTTCTAGAATTAATTCTTGATTTGTATTCGATTTAAAAACTAAAATGTCAAGTCAACTGTTGTAACCCTGGTTATGGAGTTTATGAATTAGAACATTCATAGTGTTGGCAATATTACTTATTCGTTTATCATTAAATTTCTTGGATAATCAATCACTTTGTCTCAGCTGCCTACCATAACTCCATGCTAGAGCAAAATTTTCTTATTGAAGGTAAAATTATCAGTGGCCTACTTAGAAAATTTGAGCAAATAGCCAATATATTTCTGGATAGATGTTATCTTAAAATTAACTAGAAGTTTCATAATAGGAAGACATTGCAATACATATTATAAACTCATTTAATTACAGAAACTTAAATTTGTGCAATATAGTTTGATTCATGATAAAACAAAACCAAAATTTACATAGGATTGCTTAGGAAATAAGAAAAGATGATGCATTCGAGCTGAAAATTGTTTTGTTGGTGAATTAAAGCTATCAATATTTTCCTCTAATTTCTGCTTTTCTAATAATGAGACTATACAAAATTTTAAATGTATGTTTGAAAATTTCAAATGATTTATCTTACAATTTAAAAAAAATCCAGAAGTAACCCAGTTTGTAATACAGAAGTTTCTGAGAAAACTTATGATATTTCAAAATATTTGTGTATGAAAGCTAGGTCGTTTTATTCGGAATACATTAACTTTTGGTTAAATTACTATATCATTAAATACATATAACATAAACAAAACTTGTAAAAAAATTATTAATAGGAATTTATTTATTTTATGATTTGTTTTCAGAGATTAAAAAAAAATAAAAGTACTCTTGAGGAAACCCCATAGTAAAAAGTTAGTTTCAAATAAATGCATTGTAATTTTTTTCTAAATATATCTGAGTCCATAAATTTTTAATATGGGGACCAGTATGTAATTTTTTTCAAAATTATTTACTAATAAGATAGCTTAATAACTATCTGCAGATACTCCAAATTTGATATGACCACTACGTCAAGTACAAAAATTAACAATTGAATTGAATGTGGTGGATCTAACAACTGGTTTCCAAGGTGCTCAACTTTAACCCTAAACTATTTACTAGCCTTGAAATTATAGAATTTATTTTAAGTAATATTTGTAGAATGTTAAATAATGGCAACTTGCTCATAAAGGAAGTTTCTGGACCTAGGTCAACACATTTCTTTTTATTTGCTGAAATATTTTAAAGATTACAATTTTTAGTGTCTTGGTTTTAAGATTTAATTTGGTTTCATGAAGTTAATTTAAAATATTTTTTAATATTTATACACCTTAAAGTTCAATTTCAAAATAGAATTAATACCAAATATTCTTGATCATTTATAAATAAATTTCAATAAGAACAAAATATTGGTAATTAATTTCAAGATATTGAAGAGTATTGTACTAGAGTAAAAAAATACAATTTTTAAGTTTAAGCTGGTACAAAAAAGAATCTTTTTCTATTGTTGTCCTATATACAAAATATTTCCAGGTCTCATGAGGATAATTTGTCCTAGTTAGTCTAATTGAAAACTTCCTCCAATGCTACTAATTACATTGATTAGTAAAGCAATATTTCTTGACAGAAGTCCTCTCCCCAGACTAAGAATAGCCCTAGTAACTCAGATAAAATGAATGAGTTTTTCTTGGAAACTCTTGAATTTCCTCAAACAACCTATTTGGCATGTAGCAAAGATTTGGGCAACTCTCCAATAATTAAACCATTTCATAGTTCAGCTACTGCAATAAGCTTTTGTAGGCTATATTATGAACAGCTAATAGTAAATATTTACACTCATATTTAAAAACTTTCAAGTACATTCTTAAATTATTATTGGTATTATTTAGTAAAATAGTATGTACATTTTAGTGTTTTAAAGACAACATTCAGGGATGATCATTTTTTTAAAATAGAGAATCAAATGTAAATCTAAATAAAAATGAAAAGAAACCTTCAAGTTACACTGGAATAAATAAATGCTGTTTGACGATTTATGTTTTTGAAATAATGCTAAAACAGGACTGATTTGTTGAAACAAATTAAATTTTTTGCTTGCAAAAAATTAAACAATTATAAACATTAATTTTCCTAACATTAGTTTATGGTTATCCAAACTTAAAATTTGCGAAAACTTACTGACAGAACATTTTCGATCGCTATGTGACGATCTTCATCAGTGTCTTTTGCTTTGAGATGTCGGGTCAAGCGGAGATGGTTTTAAAGGTCCG
Organism: Prosapia bicincta; assembly: GCA_036971475.1. NCBI lineage: Eukaryota > Metazoa > Arthropoda > Insecta > Hemiptera > Cercopidae > Prosapia > Prosapia bicincta. The sequence goes on along the minus strand of JBAIZL010000003.1, from coordinate 86,417,631 downwards.
CTTGACCCGACATCTCCAAGCAGAAGACACTGATAAAGATCTATCACATAGCGATCAAAAACGTTCTGTCCCAGTAAGTTTTCACAAAATTTGAAGTTTGGATACTCATAAGTTAATGTCAAAGTAATTAATTAAGCGTTACAATCTGAGTTGGCAATGGCACACACCTCCCAAAACGGCCGTCCTCAACAAATATAAGTAAGTGCTACTATAGGCAAGTTTGTAAATATTTACAAGCATTTAGTGAAAACTAGTAGCTCATGTGAAGATGGAATCAACACATATGATTAATTAAGATTCACCGAACGTAATGGACTCAAAAATTTAAGAATTATAAACATTTATTTAAAGTATGTCACATTAATTTATCAGTGAATTTCTGTAGATCCCAAACACGATTGTCAAATACTGTAGGCCCTGCTGGTGTACCATTGTAAAAAGGGAAAAAATAGAAGAAAAATATTTTAAGACTTGTTAATATTTTATTACACTTCAATAATAACCAAATAACACATACATATTTATAATACAAATAAGGCCACTGACTCTTAATACCTTACTAGCAATCTAATGTTACTACTTTTTATATGCATATGTACAAAATAAAATCTTGCTTCCCATGTTGTATAAAAAAATTCTTTCCCTCTACGTGAAAAATACACAGCCTTGTTAATTAATTTTAAAATATATTACTGATTGTACTACACAAAGTTAAATAAATCATGGATACAAAAAATCTGAAATATGATACACACACTCATTTTAATCTATATTTAAGAACAATCTTATCTTACTTTCTTTTTTTTTGATAAGTTGGCTCTTGGAGGTATAGTGGTTACTACCATTATGTATTTCAACCTATCCAAAATGGAACTGTTCCATTTTCCTGTAAAAATCTCAAAAATAATTTTAAAAAATCTTTGCAGCATTCCTAGCAGCAAAAATTCGAGGCTGAAGTAGTCGTAAGACGAAAACGTTTCCTCCAAGTTTAAGTCAATAATTTAACAACTTTTAGTTAACAAAAAGTCTGGTCGCAAGTAACAACAAAAAAGTGTAATAAGTAATAAAAAAAAATTAATAAGACTTTTTGCTAAATAAGTATAAATGATGAGTGATTGCAAAAAACTTGCTACAAAAACACACACACACACAGAAAGAGAGACTCAATGCTATCAACATTTATTGCATTAAATATATTTTTAAAAAATAGAAGAAACATAAAACATACTGCTGAATTTAATGTAAAAAAATAAAACATTCCATTTAACAACAAGTAAAGTGGACTTTGTAAGTTCTCTATTCAAAATTCTTTATAAACATGAAACAGACAATATACTTTTTTATGAACACAATTCATAGTAATACTAAAGCCTCTTACAAAACGAATTTGAACATTGAATTTAAAATACTATTTTTAAATCGAACTTATACAAAAAAATTACACTCATTGAACATAAAGATTAGTGATACTTTCTAACTATGGGTTATATATTTTTTTATTCTTCAAAGGAACACTTAAACCTCCCACACTCAAACACAATTAATGTGATAAATAGCAAAAGAAAATAAGTTTTGATTAATTTGTGTGAATTTTAAAACAAGTGAATAATTCTAGCATAAAAAAGTAATTAGATTTGTAAAAATGTAATATAAATTATTTTCAATATACTTAGAAAGCTTGCATAAATTTGTGTTTGCTGCAGTAAATCAAAATTATAAGTTACTTAATAAAATTTTATTTCTTTTCCTCCAAATAGCATTAAGTAAATGGTTGAGTATTGTGTTCAATGTTAATCAACAAACATCTGTAATTACAGAACAAAAAAGGACTTACTGGTTATGTTTTAAACTAGCACCCCGTTGCGGCTGCACATTTAAAGTTGTCAAACTTTATATAAATATCATAATGATAGTTGACAATATATAATGAATATACATAATAATATAAAGAGTGTTAATTGTTGTCATTGAAATTAAGAAAAAGTACTTTATTTTAAAAATTCGTTTACCAAATCTGTTGACAAAAATCTATAAGATATTATTTTACTAATAATACCTATTCCCTATGAAATTTAATATTTTAAAAAATATTTGAATTGCATATTGATCCATCTGAAAAAGGTCTAAATATGAGAAAATGAGTTTTAAACGAATGCAACAATATAAAAATGACTATATAAGTACTTGAACTTTTTTTATTTAAAAATATATACTAAACGTGTTGGATATTTTATTTTTAATTTTCACTGATACGTTGACTATCTCAAAACCTCTTTGTGTAGAACATGATGGTTCTTTCATCTGGAGCTGAAATCGCTAAACTACTGGAATAGCTTACTCTAGAACATGCAACATAAAATTGTTCATGTGAGAAACAGTCATACGCCTCCAATTATGACAGAACCTTTTTAGAAGTGGATTCAATAACCTCCTAATGTCTCGTGTTGATTCGATAAACTGTTTACATTATACAGCCAGGCAGATGTGAACTCTGCATATTTCTTATTGAAAATTTTTAGTTTTTGATTTCTATCCCTTAAAATTAAAATTTAGCTAGATCCTTTCTTAGTGCGCCTATAAGTAGTATAATAAAGTTTTCTTTTAAATTTCAAGTCTGTATAATTATTAGTTTCTGTTTTGCGCTGGTCAGTCAGTCAGGGTGTTAATTTTTATATAGAGATATTATTTAAAAAGAAGTGTTCATAAAAAGTTTTAAAAATGATACATTAAAAAAACACAATACACAGGATGTCCTCATTTATAAGCTGTTTGCACATATTGATAATTTACAAATTAAAATTTTATTGCAATACCCAAATTTTTCTGGGTTGAGCTCATAAAATCTACTTAATAAGAATATATGACGTACTGTTACTATGACAACTGAACTGAAAAACAATAACTTATTAAACCCCTCGTGCTCACAAATTAATACTTTTTTCTTTGCACTTATAATGAATGATCCTAAAAATAACAGGATACTGAAATACAAAGGTCAGAAATACATAAATTAACATTTATATACTATTTTACAAAATTTCATTATACCATAATCCTGTTATAAAATATGATAGTAACAAACAAACTTTCAACTGAACCGATACTCAAAATTATTTTTCACAATTATTTTTATTACCAACTATTGTGAATTTGTACTAATAAAAAAATATATTGCTAATACATATTTTTTAACACTTGAAACAAATTCAGTTATTTTGGTAATTTTTTTTAAAGAACTACAATTAAAGCAATCATCGATATTATATTACAATTCATTATTTTTACTTTCATATAACCTTTTCCCTGAAAAGTGCAAGATATTTCAGTACTGTTACTACAAATTTTATACTAATGAAATAAATTAAAATGCTGATTTCTAATCACGCAATAAATGAAAGTTATAAATTAATATTTTAATTTGAACTAAAACTCTATTAGTAAGTGGCATAAAACATGTAGCAACAAGTCTTCGAACATTTTCACATTACTATTGAGAAATATAAACCCATATTGGAAAGCACCAAATAAACAAAAAATTACACCTTAAAAAGTATTTAAACTTAATTTACAAATCATAACCGTCAAAATTATACAGATCACAGCCATGAATTTGTTTCAACAGAACCTCAATTAACATTAGCTCTTCATTCTTCGCTATGAGATTTCGAGAAATTGTGTCCTCCATTTTGAGAAATCCGTCATACTTTGTGACCCCTTCTGTTGAAGAAAGAAACATACTTCTTCATGTTAATAAAATAAATGTTACATTTTAAAAATTATGTTAATGAAATTAACAAATAATATTGCACCTTTAAATACAAAACATATACATTTTAGTATAAAAACAACATTAATTAACAAATTATGAACTTTTAGAAATTAAAAAATCTGCATAAGATATTAAACTGAACAATCACATATAATGACCAAAAGTGCATCGTGGATAAGCCTCCAGATTGTGTGTTGGAACGACAACAGGTTCTGTATAAAGTGTTGGCGACATGGATGTCAAATCCAATGTTTCTGAAAATATTAACAAATACAATTTATTGTTGTTTAAACTGTAACAAACAAAAATATTATTAACATAAATGTTTTTTCTTAAGCTGCACTTAAGCTATGTAATATTAAAACCAAACCAAACAAAAAAAAGTCAACAATATTTATTATAGAACCATCTACTTTTAGTTGAGATCTTTGACCAAGAGGTTTCACAATCTCTGCTTCTTTAATCTAAATAACTGATATGAAGCAGTTTGAAAATTTGAAACCAGATATAAAGAGCATATAAGGTCATCTAAATATGAGAAAAATTATTCGAACTATGATACACATTTGTTTAAAGAGGGCAAGAAATGAAAAATACAATGAGGATTTCACATTATGTTAATAATGGAAGACGTTTAAATATTTTAGATAATTTAGAAATGTATAAAGGAAAGTTAAAAAAGAAAAATCTAATAAATGAACAAATAGACAGTCGATTTAGAAATTTATAAAGCAAATTTAAAAAAGGAAAATCTATTTAAAGAACAAATAATTATACAGTCAGACGTTATTTTTAAAAGTTTGAAATTATTAGGTAGTTAGACCAGAGGAGTCAAGAACTTGGTGCTTCCTAAGGTAGGCTAGCACTAATAGGAAGTGAAGTTGGTAAATTGTGGGGGCATGGCCGACAGTATATAAGTACAAACTCAACTCAAAGTTTAGGTGAACAGTTTGATTCAAGTTTTGAAAATAGGACATTCCAAAACGCGTCAACAAAGGAAAATATTGTAATGTTAAGAAAAGCAGAAAAAGGTACTAAATTATATATATAAATATTCCTAAGAGACATGAAGATAAATATATTAAGAATTTTAACCCCATTTTAGTCTGTTTTAAAGCAAAAGTTATCTTACAGTGGTTAAAATGTAAAAGGCTAATAAAGAGAAATTAACTGTTTAAAAACATATGTACAATTTATTTACTACAATTAAAATTTAAAAAACACATTCGCTGTTGTTGCTGTATGATAAAATTCAACAGTGCACAAATTATTTTTTTTTGCTTTTAGTTAGGAAGGCTTTTGATTGATATTACCACCATTTAAATTTTATTTTAACACAAGTCATGTTTCAGAAGCCAGTGACAGTTTGTTTAGGACAGGGAGTATATATTGTTTACAAAACATTTGTCAATACTTGATAAGTCTACAGACTTATAATTATTAATGAATTGTCTACACAGTTTACAGATCTTTAGCATTATTTTTAGAGGGAGTGCCATTATAAAGAAGGGAGATTGTAGGTAACAATGTCAGCATTTCGCCAATAAACGCTATGTGGCACTTGTTTAAGAGATCTTTCTTTAAAACAAAGTTAATTAGATTTCAAGGTCTGCTTTAATAAGGTTCTACTGTATTATATTTGCAGTGTGATGTAAAATACTATTCATAACTTGTACCTTATGATATGAACCAGTGTTTTCTGGTTCTTGATCAAATTTATGGGTTCAGCTTAGGTCTTGCATGTAAAATATGAACACATCCAGGAAATTGTCTCTTCCAGTACTAGTTGTTCAAAGCTTTATTGAGTTTTGAGGATATTTGGGTTATTGAACAAATGATTTAACAGAACACATCCTGAAGGGACTGCTGGATGAGAAAATATGCAGCCATTGTCACCTGTAGTTCTGGAAATTGCTTAACAATTTCTTGTACATTTTGGGGGCAAAAGATTTTAATTTATTTGTTAATTTGTTTAACATTTGGAATGGGAACTATTAAAATAAGAAAATAGAGTTGCCAAATACTCTTTTCCAATTATTTTCAATGTAGGTAATGATTTGATAAAATATAATAACAATACCTTGGCATAAAGTTAATGCGCTAGTTTCATTAATCATTAAAAACTTAATAGTGGCTGATATACGCTTAAATTAGTAGGCAAATTTATTTCCTTTTGGGTTTAAAACACAAAGAATTTTATATTGAAAGTACAGAATATAACAAATTTTTACTTGTCCAGTAAGTTGTTTTCCTTTACAATTATAATCTCTAGATCAATGAAATCTAAACGATTACACTTTTGGTATCACCGATCTCTACTCGCTGATGTTTTTCAGCAAGCAATTATTCTCTAATTTTAACAAAATCTACAAACACACATTACAAACTTATAATAAAAGTAAAATAAACTGTGAAGAAATTTATTTTATTGTGTTGAAGCAAATCTGAAACCTTAAGGTTTTTTGAACAATAATTAAGATTAGACCATTTTACCCTTTTATAATTTTTACACTTAAAATTATATTTTAATCAAGAAGAAAGTAACTTTAAATAAAAGTTAAAATTTGAAAAAGAACAAATATAACCTTAATTCATAAAACTATATAAACTGAATGTTTCTTCATGAAAACGACACCATTTTTTACTACATTAAATTATCAATGACCTATTTTAAAACCTAGCAACAAACTGGTTTGAAATTGTTAGCTTTAAAAAATTGTAAGTCTGCTAATATCCACTGAAGCGATTAGTTACCATGAAAATTATCACAAAAGACCAGAGGAAAGATATAACCGCTTCACTTAGCAGTAATTTAGTTGATGTTAATATACTTAATTACTTTTTGTATTACATCATACTTGGATACTTTGTAGCTATATTTATTTAAACTTGTGTATTAATGTGGTATAAAATATTAGGTTAATTCCTGAAGTACTATTTGATCTTGATTGTTAAGTGTTTATGTTCCTAAAATTAAGTTATGTTTGTATGCAGATGATAAATGTAGGGTATTTATTTCCTGTGTCCACAATGAATTTAAGCACACAAAAAATTATACAGGATGATGCAGGAAGTCACCAGGAAAATGAAAACAATTATGAAAACTGCTCACATACCAGAGACAATTTTGGACAGCAATTCCCCCTCCTTGGCACCCCTAAAACGGTACTAATTAAACGTTTGGCGTTATTTTTATGATGTGGTATCTCGCACAATGCTTTAAAATGTAATTGAACATGCTATTGACTTCAAAGCCTCAATTTCAGGTTTGCATGGTAAGTTCTATCGATTTTAGGGTAAAGATAGAAATAAAAGGTGTATTATAAGTGCTTAATGCAATATTTTCTGTTTTGTGCATGGAATAATATAAGTGTATAATTCTATAAAATTTGTGGGTTGGGTGCAATTTGTTACTAATAGTGCTTTGTTAGAGTTAATTTCTTTTCAAAATTTGTAATTTTTGTGGAGACAGCAGCAAGTTTAATTATATTTTGTGAGTTACTACATCAAAAACATAAAGCCAAAATGTTGAATCAGTAATGTTTTACATATGCCGAAGAGGAGGGATTGCTAAAAACTTCAACTCAAATACCAAAATTACAAATGTTAAAAGACATGTAAGTACAGCCATACGTCCAGGGCAAGATTCGTTGAAGATATTAGGTGTTTCTTGGATAGTAATAGTTTACCGTTATTCCACCACCTTTAATTTTTCTTAAATATTTACATTAAAATACAGCTATTAAGTATTCAGATAGGATAGATTTGAAAATTTAATAAATTATAGGGAGTTAGGTAACTTATGAACAAGCGAAGTAGCAAAAAGTGAATTATGTTACGGCCTACATTTTTACTTCACAGCATGGAATAAGGCAGCAGAGTTTAACACAAGGAACGGATTTGGTGTAGGAGAAATATTTTTGTATATAAGCCAAATCTATCCTACCCAAATACTTTATAGCTATATTGCAATGTAATTGTTTTACAAAAATAAACACTTGATTTTATAGCTCCACTAGAATTTGTGGTGATATATACCTACTTGTTTTAAAATTTATAATTTCTGGAGAGTGAGCAAAAGGTTTTGTTATTTTGTCTGTGTTTCTAATGACTTTCTGTAAAATTTTTTTTGTCAACATTATGGGGAAAGAAAATGAATACCAATATTTATAATAGCAAAACATTTAGTTTGTAGGTAGAACTCATGTTAATTGAAAATACAAAAATAAATCGAAATAGATTCAAAATAGTAGTAACTTTCACTAAACCTATATTACATTTTAAAATACAATATATAAAAAAACTATAAGTTATTATGTAAAATAACCATAATTACCTTCTTGCCTAAAACGTTTAACGTCGTCTACTGACAATTCAGTAAAACTCCTTTTTCGTTTAGTAACAATTTTAAAACCCTGGCAGTTTTGTAAGGATTCATCACTTCCAGTTTCATTTTCTTGAACATCCATTGAACTTTCTTCTGACACATTTGAAACATGTGGTTGATAACCATAGTAACCATTCGATGATATGTGATAAGTAGAATTATTAGCATTTGTGTTTTTTTCAATTTTATTGTAGGTCACTTTGTTTATGTGAACTTCTTCTGATAAAGGACTACTAAACAAAGAATTGTATGATCTTCTCATTGGCCAACAAGCATTGGATTCATGATTAAATAATGAAGGCATAATAAATTGAAAGTAAAGTAAAAATTTAAGCAAACTGAATAAATCTTCAAGCAAAAAAGTGAAAGTACACTTCCAAACAAATCTGTATTACAACACACTACTGCTATTGCTCCAATGAACCCGGTACTTTTAAAAGGGCAATATCAAGTTGAATGCTTTAGCGCGTTCTGTAAGCAGAAGATGTAAGGGTACAGTAAATCAACGGAAATGAAATTAAGGTTTAACTTTAATAATATTTTCTACAAATATAATTAAATATTTGTACACAATTATTATTTGCTCAACATTTTAAACATATGTATACAAAAATAATTTTTTATTTAGAAGTTATTTACATTTGTATTAAATTTTATTCTGAAATCCAGAATCCCAGCATATTGTTCAGTACTTTTCCACTGTAAATATCGAGAGAGATTAATGTTTTCGATTTAATATGTTTGAAATCGATAGTTTAAAGTTCTATAATCTCAATTTGTGTTTACAGTTTTCGCTAATTAATCGATTATGAAAGTAATGGTCAGGTGATTCTTTATGGAATAAAAAGTACTGATTTAAATTACTGAAATAATACTGCAGAAATATTTTTGTTATATATATTTGAGTTAACATGATTTCACAACCATCTACTGTAAGTGATTTCAATATGTTAAAATTATAAACAAATAACTTTAAGACTAATTGTAGGCTTAAGCTACAACTAACTTGTTTTCGTTTATTTTATTCTTATACTACAACTAACTTGTTTTCGTTTATCAACAATAAAATATCAGGCATTGTTTCTCTAAACTAGTCTTGAGATTTAAACACTGTGTTTATTATTTTCTTGTTGAACTTTTATTTTCTGTTTTATTTGCAATTTTTAATACTTACTTATTTGACCAAATCTATTTATTCATAAAATAAATGTATAAAAAGAAATTAACCTTATTTTATTACTACAATTACTGCCACTGTTGAGCACTTTTTAAAATCCTTGCTCAACTTTCTTAAAGTAGCATTTATATTTATAATACAAAAATTTTAAATATTGGTTTATTTAGGTAGGTATTTTATCTATATATATTATTATTCATATTTAATGAATTTGGTAAAATCAAGGTTTGAACAATTAATTTCTTTTGTATTTTTTGCCTGAAATGAAAAATTAATAAAAACAGGTTGTACAAATTAAGCTAAATATATTATTATAAGTATACAAATTGTTTCACATTTCCCGATCCATATAGATTTTTGGTAATTATTAACATTCTACACTTAATTGATATCGGTTAACAAATTATGCTTGGCAATGCGGTGTTACTCAAGAACACTAGGATTTATTATTATTTTTCTATTCAACTTCAGCTGTTTGTTTTACACTAAAACACTTGAGCATATATTGTATGTTAGATTTGTCTATAGTAATACTTATTTATTTTAGTTTAATGGGGTCAGCTGTTTTTTTTGGAGATGTATTCCATTGGTGTTAGATTATTGATATAATTGTTACAAACAATCCTGTAATTACCTCAAACTAACAATTTCATGTTCAGTGAAAAAAACACTCAAATTTAAAATATACAGCACACCCTTTAACATCAATTAGTATCACTTCATAATTGTTCAAACCGCCCACACCAACACAAACTATCTGCTTATAACACATGATCTATCAGTTATTAAAAACAACTCTAGAAAAACAAGAAAACCACCAAGAATTATAGACCATGAAACATAGCACAAACCAATGGATACAACACAACAATGATCGATAAACTATATAACGGCCTGAAAAATAAACTCAACGATCCAGGTTGCTGTCACCAGTTGCTTTTTGTATGTCCGCAGCCTCATTGGAAAGCAACATACATAGAACAAATAAGATGAAAATTTGAAATCAGATATAAAAAACACATAAGGTAATTAAATATGAAAAGTATAAGTTGCATTACATTGTGGTAATAAAAAAGAGCGATTAAACATTTTAGAAAATCTAGAAATTTATAAGTCAAAATTAAAGAAAGAAAATACAGTAATACCTTGACTTAAGCTACCTTGTCTTACTCGATTCCCAAGTTACGCGGTTTTAAATCATGCTGTCCGAAGTACGCCGAAAGTGGCCTGTTCTGGAAGAAAATGCTTATGAGAACTTTTATAGCTCATGAAGCCTGCACAGAGAACCAGTACCAAGGACGAGAAGATGACTATAGGTAGGGCCAGTGAAATAACATTATATAAGAACGAGGTCAAGGTTTGAAAGAACAATACAGTATAGGTTTTTGATAATGTAAGAGTGCAGTTGAAGTTTTGAAAATAGAGATATTCCGCAACACATCAACAAATAACAATGTTTTATTTTAATGTTAGAAAGGCAGAAGAGTCCACTCAAATGTATACCAATATTCCTAACGGTGACAAAGATCATTATGTTAAGAATTTAAATAATAATTATTGTATAAATAATTTGTTTAAAATTAAAAAGAATACTTGTTTAAAAATAATACTTATATTTATATAGTAAATTAGCAATCTTTGGATGAAACTTAATATTTTATAGTCTTACTCACTTTAAGTTATGTTGAAGTGTATAAGTTTTTTCCTGAACTGAAATTGTACTCCTATATTTTGTGTTTTTTAGGATACAACGGATTTTCAAATTTTCAAAACAATTCTGACACATTGCATATCAATTTTGATACTACCTGTGATTACATTCTTCGTAACAAAGTTTATTATTTTTGACTGTAAGTATTTAAAAAGAATATATTTTTTAAAAAATTATAAGATTTAATATTTTTGCCTAGTAATTTAATTGTTTGGAAAATTATAATTCCAATTAATTATAAGTTCCAATTTAATTTAATATTTAGAATATCCAATTAGTGAGTAAAATAGAGCAGACATATATTAAAAGAGAGGTTATGTTCTAGATATTAGCGACTGTGCAGGGGCTAAAACTATCAAGTATTACTGGCGCACTGTAAGCTCTGCTCTGGCTCGGACGGTACTAGCCACTCTGTGTACTATGAATTTCACCCTCCTCCCGTCGCACCTTGATGTGCTACTCCCAACATTAGCAAAACGTGTACAACTGTTTTGAAGTTCCGTTTCATTAAGCGTCACTCTGTATGTATTTGTTTTCTACAAAGAATGAATAACTCCTTCCTATTAACCTCCTATACTTACCATACAATGTTCTACAAAATTACTACAAAAACCGGTAAATAGCCTGGTCTTCTCTCATGTTACTTGACAAAAATATGTCTTAAATGGGTTGAAACATTTTTTGTTTTGCATTTCAGCATATAACTTTAATTATTATTGTTCAAATAGCACCACCCGGGAGTTTTATTTTACTCCCCCAGGAGCACATGACAGTAGCAACAATCACACACACAAACAAATGCATACACACACACTTAACAATGGTAGCTACACAATGAGCGTGACAATTGGCAGTGAGAGAGTGACTAGAATAGTCTAGCAATAGGACAAGTGCCATTAGAACAATTAGAATTACAAGAACACTAATGTTTGCAGAAAAGCATTGATTCTTAAACCCCCTGTGCGTCATCACTCGCCGCTCGAAGGTTAGACCGGAACTTACAGTGCGCCATATATAGCAAATAAAGATAGTTTTTTTATTTAAAGTTAATATGACAAGGAAACTGCTGACTGTTTTTGTTTTTGTATTTAAAAAAAATAATTATCAATGTACAATGGGAAATTTAATTAAGGTTAACTTAGGAAGGAAAAACATAACCATTGTGTAAGACTCTGGCTACAAAAGGGATTCAAGAAAACAACGCAGAACTACGTGTGGTTCAAATATCCCAGCATCCGCACATTGATTGTCACACTCAACAAAACCAAGCTGCAATTAAAAAATTAGAATTTATTAGATAATTTTATTCTCTTCCAAGGTTACTACAAAATCTCAAGTATTATTTATATTAAAATAAAATTTAAATTTGAAGAATAGAGTTCAATTGAAGAATTACTATATAATAATAATTATTTATAATCACTTAAACAATAGTTTATGACTATCCGAACTTTGAATTTAGTAAATTTGTTAAAACTTACTGAGACAGAACGTTTTCGATCGCTATGTGCCGATCTTCATCAGTGTCTTCTGCTTGGAGATATTGGGTCAAGCAGTGGCGGTTTTAAAGGTAGGTTTTCGATAGTATCGAAGAGTATGTATGATTTGTATTGTGTTTGTTCGTTTAATATGTCTGTACTTTGTGTTTTTGTGTGTCTGTAAATTTCATATTGTTCTAGTGTGTTGATATGTGGTCCTTTTTTGTTGGTGTGTAGGATTTCTAAGTTATGGTAAATGTCTGTTTATTTGTGTTCTGTATCTTTTATGTGGTTGTAAAATGTTGAGTTGGTGTTCTGTTTGTGTTCTTCAATTCTTTGTTTAAAGCTGCGACCTGTTTGTCCAATGTAGAATTTGTTACATTCGTCGCAGTTCAGTTTGTATAAGCCTGGTGCTTGTATTTTATCCTTGTTGGTGGTGTTGTGTTGTATTTTGTATTGGAACTTGTTATTAGTTTTGTTTGCTATTTTGTATCCTATTTTTTGAAATTTGCGGGCTATTTTGTTTGTTGTTTTGTTTATGAATGGTAATGTGATGTATCTGTTTTCCCTGTCTGTAGTGTTAATTTTAGTGTTTTTTTTTGTATTGAACTGAACTGCGACGAATGTAACAAATTCTACATTGGGCAAACAGGTTGCAGCTTTAATCTGGGTTTCGAAGAACACAAACAGAACACCAACTCAACATTTTACAACCACATAAAAGATACAGGACACAAATACACAGACATTTACCATAACTTAGAAATCCTACACATCAACAAAAAAGGACCACATCTCAACACACTAGAACAATATAAAATTTACAGACACACAAAAACACAAAGTACAAACATATTAAACGAACAAACACAATACAAATCACACATACTCTTCGATACTATCGAAAACCTACCTTTAAAACCGTCACCGCTTGACCTAAAATCTCCAAGCAGAAGACACTGATGAAGATCGGCACATAGCAATCGAAAACGTTCTGTCTCAGTAAGTTTTAACAAATTTACTAAATTCAAAGTTCGGATAGTCATAAACTATTGTTTAAGTGATTAATAAGATTCACCGAACGTAATGGACTATAAAATTCAAGAATTATTATTTGTTATAATAACTTAACAAATTTAATCAAATTAAAACCTTTTTTTGGTTAACTGTAATTTTTTATTTAATATTTCAGCAAAGTCCAGGTAAATAAAGGTAAACCATGTAAGTGTATTATAATAATTAACCTTTGAGGGGGTGCACAGAGTTTCAAACCGGAGAGGGCGCTTGCGGAGGTTTATTCAGCACAAAAAACTGTTTCAATTTAAACGGTTTTTGTTTTTATATTTTGGTGACTTTACAAGTGAATAGTATATAAAGACACTGTAAACAATTTCAGAAATCATTATTGTAAAATTTTGAATTTCTAAACGTCATATTTCGAAAAATATTTTGAATTGTTAAAATGTGTAAGCAATGTATATTAGACCATTGTTTTCATTACGGGAGAGGTGTTTGGAGTTATATTTCTGTAATAAAGTAATTAAACGTCTAATCATAAAAGGTTTAATCGTGATTGTACATATATAAATATGAAATTAATTATAATCTTTAGTAAAAATAAGGAATGTTTTACTTCAAATATATAACTGTACAAATTATTGTACAGCTTTGAACAACAGTCTTTGTTGAGAAAACAACTAATAATTGTTTATTTTTAGGCTCACTAATCACCACCAGTGTAACGTGAACATGACCCACATTCATGAGATTTATGTTTCTTCTTGCTGTACTCCATTGCCTTACTGGTTCAGCATACAAAGCATATTTCAGTTTTAACTAAAAAAATGCTTTTTTCCCATAATCAAACTGGAATCCTTCTGGAATTTTAGCGGAATTTTTTCTATAATGTCAAAATCTGACAGATTTTCAACAAATTAGTCACTTATGTCATTTTCAGATTCATCTAATATGTCTTCTTGTTTCATTTTCAATTTCATTGGTTTTTCGTCAGGTTCATCATCTGGCAGAGACTTGTTTTCATCAGAATTATCAAAAAGCTGTCTAACAAGCTTTCCTATAGGCCATATTTCTTGAATTTCGTCTTTTTTGACACTACCCAGCATTTTAGGAACTCTCCCCTCTTTAAATGGAACAACAGTAAAATATGAAAATTAGATTCTAAAAAGACACATAAGACTAAAATAATCATGACAAATACAGTAATGATTTTACTCCACAAAGTTTTTTGTCATGTAAATAGCAGCGCATAAGGAACTCTGCACAAATAAGTTACACGAAAGGGAGCTTACAGACGAAACCTCCGGAATCTGACCACGATTGATAAAGATTAAATTCACACTAACGCTACAAGTAAAAAATAACAAAAATAGGTTGGGGTGTTTCCTAGAATCCAGGTTCTGGAGTAACAAGCTGGAAATAAACTTCTGACAACTGGGAAGACGTTTTCTTAACAAATAATGATATGTGCAGAGAAAAACTCCGCATGCGCTTTCTCAAAGGGTAATAGTTTTCAACTGTATTGTGATGTTTTTATAATTAAGACTTTCCTCTTTTACTTATGGTTTATAAGCAGTCACACATACATAGATCTGGTTTGCTAACATACGCTTTTTAAAAAACAAAGACCTAAACTAATAAACATAAACTATCAAATGATTGAACGATGTGACATTCGATAACATGATATAGCAGGAGAAAGTGTCTGAAAGTTCGTGCTTGCCAAAACATATCAGTGACTCCACTTGGCATCGTTAACATACCAAGTGGTTAATGACTTGAGCTAAACCAATAGCTAGCTATGTGTGTAAGCTATTCATAAATAGACTTAGTACGATAGCAGTTGACATCTGTGTACCTGTTGAAGAAATATAAAATGTAGGATAATTAATATAGATTTATTGGTGCTAGGGGTTGTTCATTTAAATGAAAGTCTGTTATAAAGGAAAACATTATCTTAAAGAGGTTAAATGCAAATGAAATTAAAGAAAAACTGTAAAGCAATTATAAATCATTCAGCACATTCACTATGGGTATTATGAATTTTATTTCCTAATCTTAGTTAAGGAGTCTTCAGATTGAAATTAAAAGGGTTTTGAGGTTATTTGTAAAACTGAAGTTACATTTCGAGCCTGTGATGTTTTGCCTAGAGAAGATTGTGTATATGTATACAAAGATCTGGGCGAGATCTGTGTGATGCCTGTTTGGCAGATGGTGTAGTCCGTCTGAAAAATACAGTATGTTATAAGCGACATCCAGTTTAATAAGGTTCGTTATAATGAGTTTTTATTGTATAACAACTTTTAAATGAAGTTTTATGGTTTTTGTTAATTATAATATTTTAAATTGTTGTATGTTTATATTAGTTAGTGTATTGTTAGTGTGAAAATGAGTAGGAAAGATAATGATTATGAAAGTGTGTAAGTGAGACTAACAGTGATTCAGATGACTCAGTTGATGTAGCCCAACCTCGGCAATAGAGGGAAAGAGACCAATACAACCCTCCTTATGCTCCTCCACATTTTCCATTTACTGTAACGGTAGATGTAAGTGTACTTTCGATGGTGATGGTAGCGTTCTGAAGTTCTTTGAGAACTTCTTTTTCTGATGAGATAATTAATCTTATTTGTGAAGAAGCGGACTGCTATGCTAATGATTATTTTACAAGGCAATGTAAAAACACTAAATGGAACTGATCTGGTCAATAAAATCCCTTACTCGCTACACCATTTTTCCTTCAATCAATGCGTTATCACAGATGAAACAAATCAAACAGTTTTTACATTTTTCATACATTAGTGAGTACAACCCCAAAACTTACTCAAACCCAAAGTTGAATATAATTTGGTTAATATTAGTAAAACTGAGAGAAATTTTAAAAGTACTGTTACCCCCAGATAGTGATGTAACTGTAAATGAAAGCTTGCTTATGTTCAAGGTTTGTTTGTCTTGGAAACAGTTCATAGCCCTAAAACAAGTTTGTTTTGGCATAAAAACTATTTAGTGTGTGAATCTAAAAGTGGTCAAGTTTGGGATTTTACAATTTACATTGGCAAAGGTGAACACTCTGGAAATATAGGCGCTGAACTAGGCATTGACAACTTCCAAAGCTTTCCTATGTCCTCACTAATAGTATTGTTGCTGTGTAAGGAGTTATTGGGAAAAGGTCATTGCTTGACCCGATACAACTTTTATTCATCTCCTCAGCATGCTGATATCCTTGTTTCCCCTCAGACTGATACCTATGCCGAAAACAAATACCTTTGAAAATGAGAAAAAAGAACTAAAAAAACAAAAACTGAAGAGAGGTTATATAGCAGGTTGTCAACGAGGTGACTGTCAAAAGTGACTGTAATGGGATGTAAGAACAAAAACATAGTTTCTCTTCTTTCAATAATTCACAAAAAACAGATTGAGGTGGAAGAAAGCCGTTGCAAAAAAAACCTGAAGGTGTCATTGTATAAAACACAATAGGGGGGGATTTTGATCAAGTAGATCAACACATTTCCAGCTACCCCACACCAATAAAACGAGGTAAAAATTGCATAAAAAATTATTTACCATCTAAACATTTCTCTGTGGAATTCATATGTAATTTACAAAAGAGTGACAACACTTTGAATCCTCTCTTGTACAGACTTGAAGTAATTAAAATGTCTATGGGAAAGTCATTCAGATGCAATGAAGCTAAAACCTGGTAGGCCTAGTCAGATTCTAAGCACATTAAGGCTGACTGAGGAGCATTATTACAAATACATACCAGCTACAGAGAATAAAGCAAACCCTATATGTCAATGTGGATTGTGCAGCGGAATGAAGGACGTAAATGGAAAAAACATTCGGCGAGAGTTACGGTATTACTATCCAGACTGCGACATAGCCTTGTGTGAGGCGCCCTTTAGAGTGTATCACACTGTCACTGACATATGAAGTGCTTTTAAACTATCACTTTCAACTGTATGTAACATTTATATCTTACAATTAACTTTAAAGTTCTACACTATATATATATATATATATATATATATATATATATATATATATATATATTTAATATTATTTTGTGTAATTTTTTTTATTGTACAAGTTATAGTCCCCTTGGCCGTGATACCCAGGGGATTAAGCAACTGTTTGAAACTCAACTCACCCTCCTGACCATCTCGCCGGGCCGGCCGGTGGCAAACAATGACTCACCTACTAGAGCTGCCCCACAGTACAACAACTTTCTAAATTTCAAATTTAAACTTGAAATGTTCAATTTTTTCAAATTCTACAAAACTTTCTAAAGAAAATGAGTCCAAACGCAGCCAAAATGCTTCATAATCTAGGATAAAAACAGACAACTACATACAATGACAATGAAATGTTTAGTTTTTATTCTTCAATCTATTAATGTGATACAACTTTTATTGACATAAATTATATTATTAAAATTATAAAATACCAATAGTCAAGACTGTTTACAATACAGTAAAATAATTAACTTAACAAATAGGCTACAAAAATTACTCAGAACATAAGACATAATTGAACCGATAAATGTTATCACAAATAAATAATGGTTTACAATAATTTCAATAACTAGAAACAATTTATTTTTCATAAATTTTATGTTTGTACATCCAACTAACCAATGAGACAAGACAAGTTGTCTGAAAATTGATTTTAAAACATGTGTCTTTAAAGGGTGACGGTTAAAAAATTTACAGTCTTTTAAATTTAATACAAGTGTTAATGTTACAACTGATCAAACTTGTGTGGATAAAGAATTTCAATAACCAGCTAGCCCGGCGATATGGTTGGGAGAATGAGTTGAATTCTGAGAAGTCGCCTATAATCCCCTGGGTATCATGACTGAGCGGAACAACTATAACGCTTTTTAACCTTTTTACTGGCTTTAAAAAACCATTAAAAAATAAAAGAATGATTAGAAAAAAAAGGTTCAATAATTAACTATCTGAGACTATTGATATCACAGATAAAAAATATGACCTGAAATGGTAATTATTGTATAAATTAATAGACTAATTAGTTTTACAATTTATCAAGTGGTTAAATTAATGTTATAAAAGTGGATTTAGGAAATGCCTGTAGTATATGTATATATATATGTAGCATATGTATAATAAAAGTATAAATGTCTGTTCTAGCAGTTTTACAAACTTCAGCATTAACAAGTAGTGTGTCTTCCGCCATCGCTGCAGTTACTGCCTTGCACATAGCTTTAGGAGCATACATTTATAGAGCGTATTCAATGGCAACCCCGCCCAAAGTACCTGCAAAAATTGAATAGAACAAATTTGTATGGTAAGTTTGGCTTAATTTAGTATGGTTCATTTTCTTTGTTTTATGGTTTAAAAGCGTTTCAGGGAGTGTCACCTACAAGGAAACAAAAAAGTTGTGAACATAGGCGTCACTAAAAAGTAAGGACATAAAATCCCCTGGTATAAGATATAGGGAAAAATTATAATGCTTGCATGCAAGATTCCCTACCTGATGTAAACTTTCTGTTAGACTCATAGAAAGGAGTCTATCCATTGTATTTCTATTACCTTTAATATGTGCGTTACTTTTGATAGTTGTCACTTTAAATGTTACTTTTAAGTCACTTTAAGCTGATACTTTTAATGTATTATTTAACCACAGCAAACTTTAAGCTGTACGTGTCCCCTGGGAAGTGCTAGGTAACCAGCAGAGTTGGCTGAGACCAGCATTGTCTCTACTGGGAGGCTAGGAGGAGAATGACAGAAATGCCAGGATCTGGCATTGGATAAAATAAAGTAAGTAAGTATGTATTATTTAATATTAGTTACTAGTCTACTGGATGTTTCTAAGACCATATTAATTTGAAATTTTACATATATATCGCTATTATATAAAGAGACAGCGCTTGTTTGTTTGTCAGGAAAAATCTGAAAAACTACTTGACCGATTTGAAATTTTACTTATATTGAAATTTTAAATGATTCTTTATTACACGTGGAATGTCATAGGCATTATAAAGCTTTCTTGTTTTAAACCATTCCAAAAAATATGGGGCTACATTGCCATAGCGTAGTGAGGACTTCTTCGCGTAGGACTGGCGTTCTGCATCCGGCGCTATGCAACACATATAGCTTCTCCCAGTGGCCGATAGGAAACGTATCTGCATCTGGAAATACCAATATTATTTTAGATCACGTAAGAAGAGAAACTAAAGAGTATCCATCAATTGATGCTGTTGTGAATACAGAAGACGCTGTTCACTATCCACAAGAAATTTTGAATCACTTAATCCTGCTGACTTTCCCACCATATAACTTAAAACTTACAGTTGGAGTTCCTATTTTATTATTATGTAATTTAAACCCACCAAAATTATGTAATACAAGTAAAAGTTATGTAGTAATGTTATCGAAGCTACTATTCTTACTGGGGCAGCAGCGGGAGAAATTGCCTTTATACTTTGTTATTTATGATTCCTACTGATTTAGCTTCCCAGTTTATGACACTTCAATTTGCCATTAAGTTTCATTTGCTATTGCAATTAATATGGCTCAAAGCCAAACATTTTAATATGTTGGAATTGATTGGCACTCTGTTGATATGGTGTTAATATAGACATTTGAAAAATTTGGGACTATCTAAAACAGATAAATCAGATAATCAGTTTATTCTATTAACAGATGGTTTAAAAACAAAAAAATGTTATTTACTCTGCAGCTCTTTAAAATAAATATTTCAAAAGATCATAATACATGCACTAATGACAGTTCAATTTCTATTCAGCTATTGACCATGACAGGGGATGCTAAGTGAGTTTGCATAGCAGCTGTTTAAAAACAAACGTTGTTAAATTTATTTACTGTAGATTATTAGTTTAAAATGCTATTGAATTCAAAATGTCTTTAATTTATAAGTTAATTAGATATAATAATTTATGAAGTAAAACTTATGAAATGAATTTAATATAAAAAGATGGTTTCTACTTTTAGTGTGTTAACGTATTATTTGAATGTAATTAATATAGATTTTTGCTATATTGTTATATTCTGAGAAAAGTTGAAATTAGTTTATTATTTTTACACTTAAATTCTAGATATAGTTATTGAAATTTAGTCATCTATGATGCCATATAATTTCATATACAACTAGCAGTGGGCTGTAGTTATTTTTTAGTAACCCTAAGTACAAGATAGAATTCAAGAACACAGTTCTACATTAAATTTAAAAGTGGATCAGAATCGTAATGGGAGATTTATTTATCTAAAAGTAATAAAATAAATAAACAGAATAAAACCAACAATATATGTATACAAATGAGAAAGGTTCAATCAAAAAAAAGAGAAAAGATCATTTTATAGTTAAAATAATTCAGTGGTGGACAGTTTTTTAATGTGTGTGTATTTAGTTATTTTCAAAAGGTTGCAGTTTTGGACTATTGCCACTAGGTATGACTGTCAGTCTCCTATCTAGTCCAAAAAATCTCTAAGTAAGCTCTACTAGAACTAACCTAGTTCTAGTATATATGTATAATGTATATAAAGATTTTTTGGACTAGGAGACTGACAGACTTACCTTGGTAAGAGTCCACTCTGTAGTCTTGAAATAGAAACACATAAAAGCACTTAAACAATGATATATTTCAACCACACAGTGGTCTTTGTCAATCGAAGAGAAAACACAAAAAGAAATATGAGAGAATGAAATAAAATAATTGTAATCACAGATTGTGTAAAGTAGAAATCAGATGTCACAGATGCACAGATTAAAGATATATATATATATATTATTTCCATGAACATATGAGTGATTATAGTTTATATAAGTCTGTCAGGGGAAAAGAGATAAGGCTATTTGGAAAAAAAAGAAGAAAAAAATGAATGGATTTATTTGATGTTGAGGTTAGGGGATTCTCTGGACTTGGTATACCACTGGTATGATAGTTCCCACCTTCTCAGTTCTGAGGGATTGCAATCAGGGGGGAGTGATTTAATTATTTTTGTGGTATAGCAGTCATCAAAAGTTGTGATGTGACTCGCAGCATGTTGAGCTGTTGGTCTATCCATATTCATAATTTTAACATCATGTCTGTGGCCATTCATTCTGGTATTCAGACCATCCGTGGTCAGGCCTATGTACTGTGCTGAGCAAAGTTTACATTGTAGCTGGTATATGACATTTTTCGATGCACAATTATGATGACCCTGTATTTTGAAGACCATTTTTGTTGTTTGGCTGTTGAAACTATTTGCTGAGGGGTGTATTGGACACGTCTTGCATCTAGGTCTATTACATGGGAAGGAGCCATGAGGAAGTTTGTGTGGTTTCTCTGCATCAGGGTCTGGTAGTTTAGGATGTACTAGGATGTTTTTCAAGTTGGGAGGTTGCTTGTACCAAATTTGCGGTGGATCGGTGAAAAGATTTTTGGTGTGGACGGAAGCTTGAAGAATTTTGAAGCCATCTCTCAATATCTTGTTGAGTTTATGTAGACCAGGATGGTAGTCTGTTATTAAAGACAGTATATTTTGTTCTGTTTGTGGTTTGGGGTGAACCGAGGATTGTGCTGTATGACTTTGGTTTTCAATGAGTCTTTTTGGGTATCCCCTCTTCTCTGGAAGGCTGTTGATATCTTTCTATTAAAATCTTCCAATTCCCTATCATTCAAACAGATTCTCTTACCCCTGATTGCTTGACTGTATGGAATGGATCGTTTTATGTTTATAGGGTGGTTGCTGTCGAAATGGAGATATTGTAGGTGGTTTGTAGGTTTGATGTGAATTCCTGTGTTGATATTTCCATTCTGGAGTGTTACATCTACATCCAAAAAGGTGATGGCTGATGTAGATTTCTCCCAGGTAAATTGAAGTGTGGAGAATTGTGTCAGGCTGTCTAAAAATGTCTCAAGTGTTGAAGCACCCTGTGTCCAAATTAGGAAGATGTCATCTATATATCTATACCAACATAATGGCTGGTGTGTTTGTGTCTTTAGAAAACTTTCTTCCAACAATCCCATGTACAGATTTGTGTACGATGGTGCCATTCTGGTACCCATTGCTGTTCCCTTTATTTGAAGGTAGTTCCTTCCCTCAAACTGAAAGTTGTTCTTCTCGAGGATGAACCTGGTCAGGTTCACAAGAAAAGGTGTAGTGGGAGAAGGCTTGCCTGGGCGTTTGTTTAGAAAATTCTCTATTGCAGATAGGCCATGTGCAATGGCAGATAGGCCATTTTTTTTTTTTTCCAAATAGCCTTATCTCTTTTCCCCTGACAGACTTATATAAATTATAATCACTCATATGCTCATGGAAACAAAAAATATATATATATATATATATATATATATAATATATATATCTTTAATAATATAATATATCTTTAATCTGTGACATCTGATTTCTACTCTACACAATCTGTGATTACAATTATTTTTTTTCATTCTCTCATATTTCTTTTTGTGTTTTCTCTTCGATTGACAAAGACCACTGTGTGGTTGAAATATATCATTGTATAAGTGCTTTTATGTGTTTCTATTTCAAGAATACAGAGTGGACTCTTACCAAGATAAGTCTGTCAGTCTCCTAGTCCAAAAAATCTAAATAATCTTTACCAACCAAAACCAACCTAAATATATATATATATATATATATATATATATATATATATATATATTCTTGATATTTTATGTTATCCATTGTTTTTCCGTTCCACTGACTTTATGAAGTTAATATATTACTATTATAAGTAATTTTATCCACCATTAAGTGCAATGATTTTACCTTGTGTGATGAGGCGCCTTTCGGTCATTTGACCATTGTCGAATCACTGATTACTTTTTCTTAACTTCATATATATATTAACACATATTCACATATATATATTAACTTCATATTGCAATATGAATTCTTCCGTATTAATAAAGAACATAAGTCAAAATTCAATTATAATTCTTGTGTTTGACTTACGTTCTTTATATATATATATATATATATATATATATATATATATATATATATATATATATAGATTTTTTGGACTAGGAGACTGACAGACTTACCTTGGTAAGAGTCCACACTGTAGTCTTGAAATAGAAACACATAAAAGCACTTAAACAATGATATATTTCAACCACACAGTGGTCTTTGTCAATCGAAGAGAAAACACAAAAAGAAATATGAGAGAATGAAATAAAATAAATATAAGTTGTTTAAATATAAGACAACTTATATTTATTTTATTTCATTCTCTCATATTTCTTTTAAGACAACTTATATTTATTTTATTTCATTCTCTCATATTTCTTTTTGTGTTTTCTCTTCGATTGACAAAGACCACTGTGTGGTTGAAATATATCATTGTTTAAGTGCTTTTATGTGTTTCTATTTCAAGACTACAGTGTGGACTCTTACCAAGGTAAGTCTGTCAGTCTCCTAGTCCAAAAAATCTAAATAATCTTTACCAACCAAAACTAACCTATAAATAAATAAATAAATATATATATATATATATATATATATATATATATATATATTCTTGATATTTAACGTTATCCATTGTTTTTCCGTTGCACTGACTTTATGAAGTTAATATATTACTATTGTAAGTAATTTTATCCACCATTAAGTGCAATAATTTTACATTGAGTGATGAGGCACCTTTCGGTCACTTGACCATTGTCGAATAATATCAGTGACCTGAGAAAAATATCAGTGATTCGACAATGGTCAAGTGACCGAAAGGTGCCTCATCACTCAAGGTAAAATTATTGCACTTAATGGTGGATAAAATTACTTACAATAGTAATATATTAACTTCATATATATATATATATATATATATATATATATATATATATATATATATATATATCGTGATTTTTCACATTGTCCATTATTTTTTTTTTGCACTGACTTTATGAAGTTATTATTGGAAGTCAAATGTTGCAGCACTCCTAATATCACATAAACATGAAATAACAAATTACGAAAATAACCTAACCATACTTGAAATAAATAATAACCCAATAGAACTAAACTCACTAGAAAAATACCACATTTATAAAAATATACACAACAATTTAATGAACCTACAGACTACATATACAGACAAAGTACTATTTAAAAACATTATACACGAGGCTCAAGAAGAAATATGTATGACATCAACAAATACCAACATCACGGGCTGAACATTCACATCAGAAAAATAGTCAGTGATTCGATAATGGTCACGTGACCGAAAGGTATCTCATCACATAAGGTAAAATTATTGCACTTAGTGGTGGAAAAAAATTATTTACAAGTAATAATAATAACTTCATATATATATATATATATATATATATATATATATATATATATATATATATATATTTAGGTTAGTTTTGGTTGGTAAAGATTATTTAGATTTTTTGGACTAGGAGACTGACAGACTTACCTTGGTAAGAGTCCACTCTGTAGTCTTGAAATAGAAACACATAAAAGCACTTAAACAATGATATATTTCAACCACACAGTGGTCTTTGTCAATCGAAGATTCTCTCATATTTCTTTTTGTGTTTTCTCTTCGATTGACAAAGACCACTGTGTGGTTGAAATATATCATTGTTTATATATATATATATATATAAATTCTAGAACATGATTTAATTTTTGAAAAAATTTTGTTTAATGATTGTTTTTTCTGATGATTGTCATACTTATTTTATTGGCAAAAAGCTTTGAATAATATATAATTTAAAACTATTCTTAAATTTGAAATATTTTAATCTATTAAATATACATATATATATATATATATATATATATATATATATATATATATATATATACACATACACACACACACACACACACACCAAACACACGCACGCACACACACACACACACACACACAAACACACACTTGTGATATTCATCACTGCCCATTGTTATTCTGTCTATATAGAGTTATTATATGTTATTGTAAAGAATTATTCCATCATTAAATTCAATCGATTTTTACCTTGTGACGAAGCAGTGACTGATAGAAATTGATTGCACTTAATGGTGGAATAATTGATTATACACACACACACACTCCCTCTCTCTTTCTCTTAGTTACTAGTATGCAACTTTTCTCATGCAAGTGTTTTCCAATTACAGAACTTGGCAATTATATCAATTTTGGTAGTTCAAATATAATCCAAATGACTTTGCTTTAAAAAGTAGAAATTGATTTTGTCAAGACTGTTGTTTCTTGTATATAGAATTAATTAATGCTTTCTTATTACAATAATTTGTATAGGAATTGGGCTTAATAATGAACATTAATGAAAAAAACATTTACTAAACAACTTAATTAGTTTAGTAAATGACCTAATAATGATAAACAACAATGAACAGGCTCATCAATGGCGTCTTGTAATAATAATTTGTTTGAGAAATGGCTTAATGATGAATAACAATGAAGTCTCAATGGTGTCATGTAAGTATATTTTGTGTAGGTAATGACTTGATGATGGACTACAATAAACAGATTTTTGTATACAAAATTTTGTTTTGTCGAGGTAAACATATATATATATATATATATGCAAAATTTATATATATATGTATATATATATAAACAATTATTCCACCATTAAGTGCAGTTGATTCTTACCTTATGATAAGACACCTTTCGGTCACTTGACCATTGTCGAATCACTGAATTATTATTCCAATAATAATTCAGTGATTCAACATCGGTCAAGCAACCGAAAGGTACGAGTATGATTTTTATCATAAGATAAAAATTGATTCCACTTAATGTTGGAATAATTGTTTACATTAACATATAATAACTCTATAAAATCAGAGCAACAGAATAATAATGGCAATGTTAAATACCACTAATATTAAATATTAATTAAAATAAAATAAATAATAAAAAATATTGATTATATTAAAATCTTTGAAAGTTAACTCGCATAAATACCAAGTAAGATTCTTGTTTAAGTACATAAGTGATAGTGATAAGTGAATACAAAATAACAGTGTTGCTAAGCTACAAATATATATATATATATAAAAATATATATATATATATATATATATATATATATATATATATATATATGTATGTATGTATGTATGTATCTCGTGATATTTCATGTCCATTGTTTTTTCGTTACACTGACTTTATGAAGTTATTATTATTAATTGCATATAAATTTTTCCGTATTGCACTTAGTAGTGGAAAAATTGTTTACAATTAATAATAATAAATTCACACACACACACACACATATATATATATATATATATATATATATATATCTTGATATTTTATTGTCTATTATTTTTCCATTGCACTGGCTTTATGAGTGATTCGACAATGGTCAAGTGACCGAAAGGTGCCTCATCACAACAAGGTAAAATTATTGCACTTAGTGGTGGATATAAGTATTTACAATAGTAATATATATATATATATATATATATATATATATATTTAAGATTAAATAATATACACTAATACAGGAATATTGAATTTATTGAATAATATACTCAAAGCTTTTCGTTGGTTTACATTACCAACATCCTCAGGAGTTACAATACTAAGGAGTTGCTTAGTATTGTAACTCCTGAGGATGCTGGTAATGTAAACCAACGAAAAGCTTTGAGTATATTATTCGATAAATTCAATATTCCTGTATTAGTGTATATTATTTAATCTTAAAAATATTCTAACAGGAAAACACATTTGATATTCTCTCACTATATATATATATATATATATATATATATATATATATATATATATATATATATATATATATATATATATATATATATATATTCTTGATATTTAACATTATCCATTATATATATATATATATATATATATATATATATATATATATATATATATATATATATATATATATATATGAAGTTATTATTATTCATTGTAAACAATTTTTTCTACCACTAAGTGCAATAATTTTACTATATGTGATGAGGCACCTTTTGGTCCCTTGGCCATTGTTGAATCACTGAATTAATTTTCTCTATTTTTCTGGTGTGGCTGTTGGGTCCGTGATGTTGGTATTTGATGACGTCATACATGTTTCTTCATTGAGCTGCGTGTATAATGTTTTTGAATAGTACGTCGTCTGCATATGTTGTCTATAGGTTCATTAAATTGTTGTGTATGTTTTTATAGATGTATTTTTCTAGTGAGTTTAGTTCTATTGGGTTATTATTTATTTCAAGTATGGTTAGGTTATTTTCGTAATTTGTTATATCATGTTTATGTGATATTAGTTGTGCTGCTATATTTGATGCTTTTGTATTTTTATTTTTGAATGATTTGTAATGTTCTTTAAATCTTATTTTAAATGATCTGGTTGTTTTTCCTATGTGAAATGTGTTGCATATAGCATATTAGTAACCTAATAGTAACACACAGAAATACCCTAAACTATAACAATAAATTAAAATACCACACAAGACTTTACCCATTCAAACCATGTGCACCAATATTAACAGGCACACCTAAAATCCACAAACCCAATACACCATTTAGACCACTAATAAATTTCAAGACAGCACCATCTTACATAATCGTATAAATACTAGACAAAATAAGAAGATCAAAATACATATCAACAACACATACAATATAAAAACGGATACAAATTAATTAATAAAATAAAAAACATAGAAACTAACAGCAGCACAAAAATAATTAGTTATGACAAACCAACATGTACCCTAGTATCTCTATAGAAGAAACCATAGAAATAATAAAAAACAAAACTAATACTCAATAACAAGAAAGAAAACACAACAAATAGTACTATTACACTAATCAAACACATATATAACCAAAACTACTTCCCATTTAACAATAAATACTATAAACAAACAACTGGACTTTCCATGGGATCACCCATATCATCAATCATGTTAGAAATATATCTACAACACTTTGAACAAAAAAAAATTAAACCTATACTACACACACATAACATTTTTCTATGGACAAGATACGTTGATGATATATTTGTAATATACCAACCTACCATTCACAACAAACACATCATAATACTAAACAAATTAAATGCATGTAACAAAAACATACAATTCATCTTTGAAACCGAAACAAACAGAACAATTAACTATCTTGACATTACATTAAATATAAACATTAATAAAATAGAAACTACAGTACACAGAAAACCAACTTCCAATATCACCACAATACACAACAAATCTAACCACCCTTGGATACACAAAATTAACACTTACAGTAACATGATATATAAAGCAATAAAATACACACAAGAAAACAAACAAAAATTAAATGAAGAATTAGATAACATTACAAAATTAGCAACAGTAAATGGATACAACAAACACCTTATAAAAGACATATACAATAAATTTACAAAAAACCCTAACCTCAACACAACACTACAACCTGAACACGAAAATAATAATAAAAAAATCTACCTAAAATATAAATACACCAACAACAAAATAGAAAAAATAACAAAGAACACTACACTCCAACATACAAACCACACAACAAAATAAGAAAATACTTAGTAACACAAACCACAAAACAAATACAGAAAAACATAACCTATCAGTAATCAACAAAATTACATGTAGCGACTGCATCACATTTTATATAGGAAAAACAACGTAACAATATTTGAAATAAATAATAACCCAATAGAACTAAACTCACTAGAAAAATACCACATCTATAAAAACATACACAACAATTTAATGAACCTACAGACAACATATGCTGACAACATACTATTCAAAAACATTATACACGCAGCTCAATGAAGAAACATGTATGACGTCATCAAATACCAACATCATGGACCGAACAGGCACACCAGAAAAATAGAGAAAATTAATTCAGTGATTCAACAATCGTCAAGTGACCGAAAGGTGCCTCATCACGCAAGGTAAAATTATTGCACTTAGTGGTGTAGAAAATTATTTACAAGAATAATAATAACATCATTTATATATATAAAAGTCATATAACATTTTCTTTATTTTTGTGATTGATCTATTTACTTTATATACAAAATGTATCCAAAGAAAATCCGAATGAGTTTTAAAATAACATATTCTGTATTTAAATATTTAAATTAAAGTCATCTAATACAATTGCAAAACTTTTTTATTAACATTTAATTCATTTTTGAAGTGACTACTTCTTATCGCCCGGTATGACTGTATACTGTATATATATATATATATATATATATATATATATATATATATATATATATATATATATATATATATATATAGATTTTTTGGACTAGGAGACTGACAGACTTACCTTGGTAAGAGTCCACACTGTAGTCTTGAAATAGAAACACATAAAAGCACTTGAACAATGATATATTTCAACCACACAGTGGTCTTTGTCAATCGAAGAGAAAACACAAAAAGAAATATGAGAGAATGAAGTAAATACAAGTTGTAATCAAGTTAGGATTACAACTTGTATTTATTTCATTCTCTCATATTTCTTTTTGTGTTTTCTCTTCGATTGACAAAGACCACTGTGTGGTTGAAATATATCATTGTTCAAGTGCTTTTATGTGTTTCTATTTCAAGACTACAGTGTGGACTCTTACCAAGGTAAGTCTGTCAGTCTCCTAGTCCAAAAAATCTAAATAATCTTTACCAACCAAAACTAACCTAAATATATATATATATATATATATATATATATATATATATATAGATTTTTTGGACTAGGAGACTGACAGACTTACCTTGGTAAGAGTCCACACTGTAGTCTTGAAATAGAAACACAAGTTCAACCTGTGTTTATTTCATTCTCTCATATTTCTTTTTGTGTTTTCTCTTCGATTGACAAAGACCACTGTGTGGTTGAAATATATCATTGTTTAAGTGCTTTTATGTGTTTCTATTTCAAGACTACAGTGTGGACTCTTACCAAGGTAAGTCTGTCAGTCTCCTAGTCCAAAAAATCTAAATAATCTTTACCAACCAAAACTAACCTAAATATATATATATATATATATATATATATATATATATATATACTTCGCGTTTTCCATTATTTTTTCTTTGCACTGACTTTATGAAGTTATTATTATTACTTGTAAAATTATTGCACTTAGTGGTGGAAAAAATTATTTACAAGTAATAATAATAACTTCATATATATATGTTCTTGATATTTTACGTCATCCATTGTTTTTCCGTTGCACTGACTTTATGAAGTTAATATATTACTATTGTAAGTAATTTTAAAATTACTTACAATAGTAATATATTAACTTCATATATATACATATATATATTTGAAGTTATTATTATTACTTGTAAATAATTTTTTCCACCACTAAGTGCACCTTTGTGATGAGGTACCTTTCGCTCACTTGACCATTGTCGAATCACTGATTATTTTTCTCTATTTTTCTGATGTGAATGTTCGGTCCCTGATGTTGGTATTTGTTGACTTCATACATATTTCTTCTTGAGCCTCGTGTATAATGTTTTTAAATAGTATGTTGTCTGTAGGTTCATTAAATTGTTGTGTATGTTTTAAAAAACATAATACATGCGGCTCAAGAAGAAACATGTATGACGTCAACAAATACCAACATTACAAACCAAACAACCACACCAGAAAAATAGAGAAAATTAATTCAGTGATTTGACCGAAAAGTGCCTATCACGTAAGGTAAAATTATTGCAGGAAAAATTGTTGAACACCACTAAGTTCAATAAGGAAAAATTTGTTTGCAATTAATAATAATAACTTAATAAAGTCAGTGCAACACAAAAACAATAGACAACAGAAAATATCACAATATATGGATGTGTGTGTGTGTGTACGTGCGTGCTTGTGTACCCATAATAAATTTAATATATTTTATTATATTTATATGTTATAAAACACATATACAAACGAATAAATGCATGCAAACACATCCTAAATAAAGTATATTTATAATCTGTTTATAGGATTGTTTCAAATATTCTTTAACAAATGACCCTCACAATCTCTAGTTTGTCTTGCTACTTACATCGAATATACATACACTCCAGGCAAATTATTGATGTTGCACATTGCACTGGAGTTATTAATGGGTTAATTTTGTCGGAAACTCATAAGGCAGAAGACTAACCTTTAGATGTTCCAAATTTCAACTGTTTATTAAGATATAAAAGGCTACAATTTTGCAGCTTGTGTGGTTATTTATAATAACATGCAATAATATTCTTAGCTCACATATGGAAATACGTGTGCGAAACACTCTTGCAATGAAACGCAGATTAGGTCAGCAAAATATGTATTGCAGTTTGCAGTTCTGAGTGTTATCATTCTGTCATATTAGTTGCTATTTATATTTTACCAAACAAATTTATCACTGTTATAGACCTTTTAACTAATATTTACAAAAGGTTCACAGTTCTTGTAAATAATACCAGACATTTAAACAAAATGGCAAAGATTTTGAGTGGAAATTTGAATACATATTTTCCGGAAGATTCATCACAGCCATTGATTGATTAGTTTCAAGAAGATTTAGAATTAACAATAGGAATGAAAGCACTACAAATTATGGTAGCACAATAGATGCAGCTTTTACAAGTAATATAGTATTATATCTTGCTTAAATAATCATAAGGCAGTTGTATTTTTTTTAGAATATAAAAATAACGATGATTCAAATAATTTTAATATTGAAGAAAAAAATAATGAAAATGATAAATCAATAATATTTTAACCGTGCATGCAATAAAACTAGATTTTACAATAAATAATTTGTAAATATAATGATAAAAGTGTAATACAATTAAAAATATATCATACAATTGTAGTTACATAAATGAAGTTAACATTTATTTACTTACTTTTTGTACATGAAACAATTTCATAAGAATTTATTTATATTATTACTATACTGGAATTAAATGTAATTAATTATTTAAGATAAAGTAGTGAGACAAAGCTTTAATATAAGTGTTCTGTAGATAATTGTGATTTTATTAAATTACTTACGAAAAAGTTTTAAAATTGAATACCTAAATTTATTTTAAATATACAAATAAATTATGAAGATACACCAATTCAAGTTTTAACTTCTGTTGGCACTGCCTTGAGTGCTAATTGTTTTACATTTGTTGTGTTTTTAAATAAGAGTTATACCTACATTCAAAACATGTTTACTACTGAGGTAATGTGATATATACTCGAGTATTGTCAATTTTAATTGCCTGTAGTACTTTGTAAGTCTCAAACTATGACTACTATAAGATACTGTAAAATCTTATAGTCAGTCGTCCTGTAATTATGGGGAACATAATCTCTTGTATTACAATTAGGAGGGATAGAATTGAATCCAACATACCAGCACATAATTGTGTTGCAGCTTTTTCTCTACAAACTGTTACAGATTAAATGCTTGATCTTGTAATAATGCTATAAGGAATCAATTTGTAAACTAGAGCTACCGGCGCACAAGAAGAGCCTGGCCCAAGGCAGGTCAAAACAATAAGGTCATTCCCAAAAACATTTCTACATTACACAAAATGTTCTTTAATCTGTAGTGAAACAAATTAGAAAAATATTTTATTATAAAAATTCAATCAATGTGTTCATTGATTGAACATTTGTAATGAGCAAGATTTAATAACATTTAAACTACCAGGATTAAGGAGGTTCATATTGGAAACTAGACGAGATAATTTTCATAAGTTCTACTTTAGACTGTAACACGTCTGTTGTAAGAAATATATGTGATAAAGAGAAGTTTAAAGATTACTGTAACAATTTTATACAAGCATAACTATTTTCTGTACGTTGCTATGAGAATAAAAATTACTCAGAGATTTTTCTATAATTAAAGTAAGATCCCTAATGCCAACTGGCTGATGACATGATAGGTTTATACCTTCTATCTAGTGGCACTCCCTTTGGGATATATCAGTAAAACTGTAAATAGTATAGAAATATTATTAAGAATTATAATACTAATTTATCTACTGTTTATAATGTTTTGTTGAACAAAAACTTTTTAAAACAGGCCTGAATACCAAAGATCTTTGGCGTTCAACACAAAGATTACTGGCCTGCAATGTAATCCATATCTGTTTGTTAAAACTACCTCAAATTATGCAAGAAACTTGCAAATAGACACAAATTGGTATTATTTATAATACTAACTAATCAAGTGATGATTGTTTTGTAAACAAATAGCCATTCTATCTAAAAGACCATTGGGCTATGATTTCTATTTATTAAAACAACCTTAAAATGCTTTAAATTAGAAGACTTTTTTTAATAGAAATAAGCAAACAGTAGCAAATGTGTTAATTGAAGTTTTTTCTGTTTCATTTCCATTTTACAAGAACTTTGTGCTTTTTAAAGGACTTTCACTAAAATGAACAAATCTCGATCACAAAGTTCATTGTAACGAGACTGTACTGTATTTTAGTTTAAAAGTTCGGGACAAACAACCCTAAGTTGAGGGAGGCCATATTATAAAATGTAGATCAATGAAAGTAAAAAAAACTCAAGCAACTAATAAAAAACTCTTTTTCCAATTAAAAATTAAGCGTTTTTCTATTAAACGTACAAATACAGTTTTACAAACTACCCACAAATAAAGGCATTTAAATGAAAGTAGCCTGTTAACATTAAGAGTTGGCTTGCTTAGTAGTCAGCTACTGCCTTAATTAATTTTTAATTGTAAAACGGGGAACTTAGCCACACTGCAAGATTGTACACTTTGTATTACAGTTACAAAGTGGAGTTTGGATCTATTAGTAGAATTTGCCTTTGTTATATATAAAAGAATACTACACTCCAACATACAAACCAAACAACAAAATAATAAAATATCTTAACACAAACCACAAAACAAATACAGAAAAACATAACCTATCAGGAGTTTACAAAATTACATGTAACGACTGCAATGCATTTTACATAGGGAAAACGACCAGATCATTTAAAATAAGATTTGAAGAACATTACAGAGCATTCAAAAATAAAAATACAAAAGTATCAAATGTTGCAGCACACCTAATATCACATAAACATGAAATAACAAACTTCGAAAATAACCTAACCATACTTGAAATAAATAATAACCCAATAGAATTAAACTCGCTAGAAAAATGCCACATTTATAAAAACACACACAACAATTTAATGAACCTACAGACCACATATACAGAAGACATACTATATAAAAACATCATACACGCAGATCAAGAGAAAATGCGTGTAACGTCAACAAATACCAACATCACGGACCGAACATCTACACCAGAAAAATATCAGTGATTTGACAATGGTCAAGTGACCGAAAGGTGCCTCATCACACAAGGTAAAATAATTGCACCTAATGGTGGATAAAATTACTTACAATAGTAATATATTAACTTCATAAAGTCAGTGCAACGGAAAAACAATGGATAACGTAAAATATCAAGAATATATATGTATATATGTGTGTGTGTGTGTATATATATATATATATAAATATATTTATATATATATATATATATATATATATATATATATATATATATATATATATATATATATATAAATGCACACACACATATACACACTCACACACACACACATGTATATACACACACTCACACACACACACACACACACACACATATATATATATATATTTATAGGTTAGTTTTGGTTGGTAAAGATTATTTAGATATTTTGGACTAGGAGACTGACAGACTTACCTTGGTAAGAGTCCACTCTGTAGTCTTGAAATAGAAACACATAAAAGCACTTAAACAATGATATATTTCAACCACACAGTGGTCTTTGTCAATCGAAGAGAAAACACAAAAAGAAATATGAGAGAATGAAATAAAATAATTGGATTATTTTATTTCATTCTCTCATATTTCTTTTTGTGTTTTCTCTTCGATTGACAAAGACCACTGTGTGGTTGAAATATATCATTGTTTAAGTGCTTTTATGTGTTTCTATTTCAAGACTACAGAGTGGACTCTTACCAAGGTAAGTCTGTCAGTCTCCTAGTCCAAAAAATCTCTCTCTCTCTCTCTCTCTCTCTCTCTCTCTATATATATATATATATATATATATATATATATATATATATATATATATATATATATATATATATATATATATATATACACACATATATAGTGATATTTTACATTGTTTATTATTTTTCCATTGCACTGACTCTATGAAGTTACTATTATTAATTGTAAACAATGTTTTCCTTTATAAATGCAATAATTTTACCTTATGTCATATATAACACACATATATACACACTTCAACAAGAATCTTACTTGGTATATTTACGAGTCGACTTTCGAAAACTATTAATTACGTGTTTTTATTTTATAGGCGATTTTGAGACTAGTGACATCTTGTAGTCTTGCAGATGTTTGGAAATTCCATAACCACACATTACGTGTTATACCACGTGACAATGGAATTCCCATACACCTGCAAAACAACAATAAGCTGCTAGTCTCAAAATAAACTCGAAAGTAAGAAACACTTAAATAAAAGTTCTCGAAAGTCAACTCGCAAATATACCGAGTAAGATTCTCGTTTAACTATGTTAAAGTGTAAGTGATACACACACACATAAATAAATACATAAGACTTTGCCTTTATGCAAATCATTTAATTCATATTTCAGAAGTTTCTCTATGAATTTTTCTGTGGAATTGTCAAACTTTTCTCTTGCAGCATTTAACTTTAGACTCTTATATTTTGACTCTTGATGTTAAATATGAATTTTAATTTGACTTAAATAATTTTCACTATAAAAACAATTATTGAAATACAAATTGCTTAGAAATATACCAACTTTAAGTTCTGAAAGCGTCACATACTTGATTTTAAATCTTTTTATAGCTAGATTTATACTTGTCCATGCTTATTGTATGACCATTCTAAACAACAATCAATAGTTTAAACAAACAAATAAGTAATACAAATAAAATATGAAATAATTTTTTCATAGACTAAAACTGAAATTCTTCTTTATCAGAAAATGTCCAAAATTTCCAAGGAGTTGAATAATGGAATTGTCAGTGAAATACGTGAATCATCATCAAGTTTAAAATTAAAAGAGCATGGGAAAAGAAGGCGATCAACGGAAGAAGAAGTTATAGAGTATAATGATGACTTTTATGAAGATGTTGATGACGATATAAATAGTGATTTATCAATAAACCCGGCTTCTGTATCAGAGACCATTGCTTTTTGGCTTCTGGGGCTAACTTGTTTGTTCAGTTATAACGTTGTAGTAAGTGCAGGGCATGATTTAACTACAAGTAAATTTAATGTTCACCTCCATAAATTTATTAAGAATAATCCTCATCACCACAGTAATTACTTTTTGAGAGATTGTAATGAACAGTCAACAGGTACTTTCTGCCTAATAAATATTGTGCCAGAACTTATAGCACAATTTATTGCAACATTTTGTCCTTTTTATTGCTTGCAATTTCGTATGATCTTAGTCATTTTCATTATGACTTCAGGAATTTTAATATGTGCAACGTCTAAATCTGCATTCGGTTTATATTGTGGTGTCGGAATTGTTTCTGTTTCAACAGGTATCGTTGTAAATACACTTATATCTTATATTTCTTTATTTGACAATAAACATCTAATCATAACATTATCAATAGGCTTTGGAAGTGCGGGATTAGGTGCGTCATTATGGTATGTAGTTTTAGTGGCTCTAGGGATATCTTCTGCTGGCATATTTTACACTCTTTTAGCTGTGCCATTTATAATGAGTGTAGCATTTTGGGGGATACTGAATCGTCCAGATTTCTGGTGCTTAAATCGAGAAATTTCTGAAAGACAGGCTTCTAGCTTTAGTTTGACCAATATCCACAAGAAAAAAGGGTGTCTTGATTATTTACATCATATTAAAACTAACCTTTACCTAAATATTTTGTATATTCCAAACCTATATCCATTTATAATTACAACCTTTATGGTTTACTTTTTTGAATATTACATCAATCTATGTTTACACGAACTAATTATATTTCATAAGTTTTCTCTAACACGAAGTCAACAATTCCAATGGTATTCAGTAACATATAATGTCGCTGTTTTTCTTGTGAAATCATCTCTTTATTTTGTCAGTGTTAAAACATTATGGTTTCTTCCAGTTTTGCAAGGTATGAATGCTGCATTTCTAACTTTATCTGCCATTTACTATTTGATTCCACACTTTTCAATAGTTTTGTGTTTTGTATTCTGGGAAGGATTAATGGGCGGTTTCACATTCATTACAATATTTTATGTTTTATATTCTAAGGTTAACCCTGAAAGGCGTAAGTTTTCTTTGGCATTTATAGCGATTGCTCAGTGTTGTGGTGTGACATTAGCA
The DNA here is from genome assembly GCA_036971475.1 of Prosapia bicincta. Lineage (NCBI taxonomy): Eukaryota > Metazoa > Arthropoda > Insecta > Hemiptera > Cercopidae > Prosapia > Prosapia bicincta. Next base: position 86,379,692 of record JBAIZL010000003.1, on the reverse strand, counting down.
GCACTTATTTCAGGTCCAGCTCATCATTTTATTTGTAACTTACCAGCAAATTTATCAGTTTGGAATCTTCCTTGAATTTATTTAGTTCAGTTTAACATTGATGTGTTTGAGACATAGATTTTACAGTTTTGTAAGAACAATTCTTTTTTACTATTGTTCACCCTCTAATTTGTAAAGTAATAAATTATTTTAGAATTAAAGTTTTTGATTTGGTGGTAAGTTACAATCTAAAGTAACATACAAAATGCATAGCAATGATACTTAACCATGTTTCAAGTATCGTTGTAATAGTAATATTTTAAATGTCAAACATATAAAAAGCATTGTCAAAAGCATGTGTCAGAAAAATATTGCAAAAAATAATAGATAGATATTTTTGTAGTTTCACAAATGTTGTTTGTATTAGTTTCTATAAACATTTTGTAGAATCTGATTGAGTCATAGAACACCATTAGATGCAATATGTCTCTAAAGATATATTTCTCGCATTCTCGCGTGGATTTTTTCCTGAAAATCTTGGTTCAGTTTGTGAGAAGTTTGCTGAACAATTTCATCAAGATATTTCAATCATGGAAATACTCTGACATGGAAATTGGAATCCTAATAAGCTGGACAATTACTGTTGGATACTCAAAATAGAGATTGCAGAAGCAAAATCACAAAATATAACTTGTCATGTTGCATTTTGAGAAATTTTATAATAATGTGTAAATATATATATATTTAAATTTAAATTATTTGCCACTTTATAATCTTACGTGTTAGGAACAAAAACTGGGCATATTTGAAATCAGTGTAAAAAATTCCTTTATAATCATATAATTCACTTTGTGTGACAATTTTAAAAAAATTGTTCCTCAGTGTATTTAACAAAAACCCCCAGCTGCAAAAATGATTCAGTTGAAAAAACCAATAAAGATGGTCCTTATATGTAGCACAATATTATAACAACATACATAATGTGAATATTTTACATGAAAGTGCTTCCTATTATGAAAGGGAATGTATAAATAAATTTAATCTTGGAGTTTTTGTGTTGCACATTTTGATGATTTTTAACTTACTACTTTTGGTACCACTTCAGCAGACGCGTTTTGCACTAGATGCGTTTTGAATTAGATTGTTGATTGCTGTGAATTACAGACAAGACTTTTGCTCAGGTGTGTTGTATTAATATGAGTCTGTGGTGTGTTAGTGTTCAGTGGTATGTTATTCTTCATAGAGTAGTGGCTATTTTTCTGTTTAAATATAGTATTTGATTGTGAATGTGTTTTGCCATTTAGAATGTACTGTGGATAGTTTTTGTGGTGTTTGTATATCTCATAATTTTCTGTTGTGTTTAGTTTATTGCTTTTTTGATGTAATGAAAGACTTTTAGATTAACATATATGTTAGTGTATGTGTGTAATGTATTCTGTATGTGTATGAAGTTTGATTTGGGCTGTGTGTTTTTTATGTCTTTTATGTGTTCTTTGTATCGTGTGGTAAAGTTTCTCCCTATATGACCTAAGTAGAAACTAGGGCAGTCATTACATGTGATCCTGTATGTTCCTGCCCTATCGTGTTTTTGTACTGTGTAGGTCTTTTTTAGTTGTGTTAGATGTTTTAAAGGGTACTTTGTATTTAAGTTTGCAGAATGAGGAAGATATTTTTTGTGATGTGATGTCATGTTATGTTAATATTTAAACAGAAAGACACACTTAGTACAGAACTCAAAAACGTCATGCAATTCACAAATGAACAAACACTCAAAATCCAACAAATAAACATAACCTTAAAATTAATAAACTCAAACATCACACACAAATAAAATTTAATAAACTAGAAATGGATTTGGTCAGCAAAGGCCTCATACACAATTTACACCACACACAACACAAAAAACTCAAACATATTACTCGACCTTGAAACCGTCATAGAAACCAGAGACACTAACGACCTCCTGACAACACATAATACCTCCTGACAACACATAATACCTCCTGACAACACATAATATGTAATTTAAACAAACCTACCACAAAACAATAAAACAAATACACTAAACACAATAAAACAAAGACAAGATAACCATAAAAAAACAAATAATGGCAATGTCACTGTTATAATACATAATACAGAAATACACAATATAGTACTATCATATTTTAAAAGCAATTGACCTCACAGAAACACCCATAGACCCCACAAACAAATTCCACACACATAATAAACAAAGAACAAAAATTACACCTTACACAAATTAAACCACAACCACCAACACTCAACGCCTCACCTTAAATAACACAAAAAAGACATACCAATACGCCTACTAATAAATAACACATCCGCACCTTAATGCGAAATTGCGAACACCTTGACAAAATAATAAGAAATAACATCACATTTCATAACCACACTGAGCCTACAAAATCACTCCAGCCGACTCTACAGACTGACAGTAATACAACAGCCTTGCCCATGGCTCACAGCATTGAACAATGCACTGATCTAGTGCGAAATGAGTCTACTGAAAAATATCAATAAGTATTGGTTTTTTCCAAGTGATACCAAAATTAGTACATTAAATCTACTGCTAAGGAAGAGATGATCCTTGAAGAATGACCAAGTAGTTAGCAAAATAATGTCTTATTTCATTAGCAGAATATATACTACTAATGTATACTACTAATATGTATACTAAAATTGACAGTAGTCAAGTACTTATAATAATATCTCAGAACTGTGTAGTGTGAGAGGCCCTAAATACGAGGTCCGTTCAAAAAATACGCGGACTGTTTGAATTTTGCGGCTCTAGTTAGTTTCAGGAGAATCCGCTTGGTGTCGCTAGGTTCGTATAAATCAGCTGATTAAAACGCGGTATTTCAGCCGCAGATATCTTCATTTGTTGATGAGTTACACGCAGTTTAGTAAAGAGTGTTTTTTCATTTGTTGGATTGTAAAATGGACAGCCTGAAGGAGTAATGAATTGCTGTGAAATTTTGTGTAAAACTAGGGAAATCTGCAACAGAAACATTTGCCATGCTTAACACAGCTTACGGCGATGTTGCCATGAAGCGTACTGCATGTTTCAAATGGCATGAACGTTTCAAGGGTGGCCGACAGTCGATTGATGACAATGAGCGTCCTGGATGTCCTTCAACGTCAACTGACGACCCACACGTTGACAAAATTAACACCTTGGTGCACGAAAATCGACGTTTAACCATTAAGGAGCTTTCTGAAGAGTGTGGGATATCAGTTGGATCTTGTTACGACATTTTGACTGAAAAATTGAAGATGCACCGCGTCGCTGCAAAATTTGTGTCACGCCTGATGACTGACGACCAAAAAGTCAATCGCGTCCGGGTTTGTCGGGAACTGCTTGATAGTTCAAATGAAGATGAGAACGTTTTATCAAAAATTATAACCGGTGATGAATCATGGGTGTATGGTTACGACATTGAAACGAAGGTCCAATCATCCCAATGGGTGAGTCAAACGTCCCCAAGACCCAAAAAAGCTCGCCAAGTTCGGTCGAATGTGAAGGTGATGCTGACAGTTTTTTTTTATGCTAAGGGTGTTGTTCACTATGAGTACCTCCCTGAAGGCTCTACAGTCAACCAGATTACCTACATTGAAGTACTGAAACGTCTGAGAGACGCCATCTGACGCAAAAGGCCAGAACTGTGGAGAAGTGATAACTGGTTTTCCATCACGACAACGCTCCAGCTCATTCAGCACTCAGAACTCGTGAGTTTTTGGCCAAACACTCGATCGCTGTTCTTTCCCACCCCCCTACTCACCTGACCTTGCTCCTTGTGACTTTTTCTTATTCTCAAAACTCAAAAAACCAATTCGTTGCTCCTTTAGGCTGTCCATTTTACAATCCAACAAACGAAAAAAACACTCTTTACTAAACTGAGTGTAACTCATCAACAAATGAAGATATTTGCGACTGAAATACTGCGTTTCAATCAGCTGATTTATACGAACCTAGCGACACCATACGGATTCTCCTGAAACTAACTAGAGCCGCGAAATTCAAACAGCCCGCGTATTTTTTGATCAGACCTCGTAAATCTTAAAACAAAAAAATGGATTTCAAAGCATTAAAAAAAGTATAATAGTGAACATTTAAACATTTTCCTAAAACTTAGCAGGATATTAAAAAAACAAATTATTAGACAATTTTAACCTCCAATAAACATGGAAACAGATTCTAAATGAATGATCAGTTCATTAAAGAAAACCATCAGAAATCATTTACAGAAATCAAGATAACTTTAAAATAAAAATTGTGATTGTTAGCTTTCATAAAACAAGAAAGAACATGAGCGATATAATCTGTTCATTTCTGTACTTCATTGATGAGTGTCTTCATTGTTGTTCATCATTAAGATCGTTCCTAAACAATTTGTAATTACAAGCCAGTTAATCACTTAAACAATAGTTTTTGACTATCCGAACTTTATACAAATAGAAGACACCAAGATACTCACAAACAATACACACGCACACAAAATTATTTACTGGTACAGATACGTCGATGATATCATAACACTATACAGAGGCAATTCCCGTCAATGTGAAAAACTCCTCACCTACACTAATAAAATACACCCAAAACTCCTGAAACCAACCGATCCCTAACCTTCCTCGACCTAACCATAACAAAAAGCCACACACAAAAACACAGCTTCAACATTTACAGGAAACCCATAACAACAGACACATTTATCGACAACACATTAAAACCACCCTATCCAATACAAACACGCTTCCTTCAGATCCATGATCCATAAACTTAAAGAAGTCCTAATGACCACAGAAAACATGAACAGGAACTAGACACAATTAAATATTTAGCATACACAAATGGATACAACACCACAATAATAGACAAACTATGGTACAAAATACAAACAAACACTAAAATTAACACTACAGACAGGGAAAACAAATACATCACATTACCGTTCATAAACAAAACAACAAAAATAATAGCCCGCAAATTTCAAAAAAATAGGTTACAAAATAGCTTATAAAACCAATAACAAATTACAATACAAAATACAACACAACACCAACAACAAAGATAAGCTACAAGCACCAGGCGTTTACAAACTAAACTGCGACGAATGTAACAAATTCTACGTTGGACAAACAGGTCGCAGCTTTAAACAAAGAGTCGAAGAACACAAACATAACACCAACTCAACATTTTACAATCACTTAAAAGAAACAGGACACAAATACACAGACATTTATCATAATTTAGAAATCCTACACATCAACAAAAAAGGACCACATCTCAACACACTAGAACAATATGAAATTTACAGAGATACAAAAACACAAAATACAACCATATTAAACGAACAAACACAATACAAATCACACATACTCTTTGATACTATCGAAAACCTACCTTTAAATCCGTCACCGCTTGACCCAACATCTCCAAGCACAAGACACTGACGAAGATCGACACATAGCGATCGAAAACGTTCTGTCTCAGTAAGTTTTAACAAATTTACTAAATGTAAAGTTCGGATAGTCATAAACTATTGTTTAAGTGATTAATAAGATTCACCAAACGTAATGGACTACAAAGTTCAAGAATACAAGCCAGTATTAATGAGTCTTTATTGTTGTTCATAATTAAGTAAATTCTTATGAAAATTATAACTACAAGACAGCATTAAATGAGTATGTTTATTGTAGTTCATCATTGTTATTTCATATACTAATTATAAATACAAGACAATATTAATGAGTCTGTTCATCATGAATTCATTTCCTATATAACTCTGAATCGCAAGACATCGGGAAATTATAATTATAAAACAGCATTAATTAATTGTATGTTATTCTTTTCCATATAAAGCCAAAGGAAATATAAGCTACACAGTATTTTATTAAACAACCGGAGTACAATTTTCTCTGAGTTCTTACAGGTTTTTAGAAACACTGCAGTATTTATGAGGGTGGTCTGCAAAGTTCTAGGCCTATTAATGAAAATAATATATGGTCTCAATACTTTTTTGTTTTTAAACATAATCTCCTTTAATGTTAATACATTTCACCAGCGATGTTACAATGCCATTATTAGAGTAACGTAGTGTTTTTCAGGAAGTCCTGCAAAGTACCCATCTACAGCCAAAATTACTTCTTCTTCTGATAAAAAACTTTGACCACCCAGAAAGATTTTAAATTTTGGAAAAAGATGGAAGTCCGAGGTAGCCAAATTTGGAGAATAAGGTGGATATGTCCAGGAATTGATAATCCAAATCCCTCAATTTTCCCTCGCCAAAAGAATTTTGTGGGCGAGTGCATTGTCCTGAGGAAAGATGATTACATTTTTCTGTACACCGGTAATGTTTTTACGAATCTTTGCGTCAAGTTGTATAAGAAGGCTAGAATAGTACTCCCCAATTATTGTTTTACCGTTTTGAAGATAGTGGATCAACAGAATTCCTTTTGCATTCCAAAATACTGATGCTATGACCTTTCCCGCCGATGGTACAGTTATGGCCTTCTTGAATAACCAGCTTCTGTCCCCTGGATGGACTTGGGTGTGTAGTGGTGAATCTATGTTTCATCCATTGTTACAAATCGACGCGAAAAGTCACTCTTGTTTCTAGCAAAACGTGCCAAACACTGATTGGAAAGTTGTGAGCAAATGTGTTTTTGGTCTGCAGTGAGAATGCGCTACACCCATCTTGCCATCTTGCACAAAGCTTTTTCATGTGCAATTCTTCATGTAAAATATTACCAACTTGTTCTTTTGATATACCAACGACATTAGGAATCTCTTGCACTTTTGATCGCCTATCTTCTAAACCCATATTGTGCACTTTCTCGATAATTCCAGGTGTAGTTGCGCTTTTTGAACGACCTTCACGTGGATCATCTTGGACACTTTCACGACCACGTTTAAATTTGGCTGCCCATTTCTTTACCGTGAAAAATTAAGGAGAAGAGTTACCATATTTGTTTATAAACCTGAAACTTTTACAAAGAATTTAATTACTGCATGATACTCGATTTTTTTATATTTTCAACAATACAGATACGGCCAATGAATCGAATAACTGCCTATTTACAACTACCAAATAGAATGGTGCGGTATTGTGTAAGGCGTCTACAACATAGTTGAGAAACATCATCCGACTAGTGCTGCGCTCTCTTGGCGTGGCCAAGAACTTTTCAGACAACCCTCTTATAATATATAATACATTCATTTATATTGTATAATATTCTTTTCAGAGTTCTATAATGTTACAAGCTCTGCCCTTTGCCTAAGACATTTTCTAGATAATCTGTTTTTTCCAAGGCTAATTAAGGTTGGTATAATTGACATTTAACAAATTAAGCATTACTACCATATTTTAACTCCAGTACCATGTATTTGTGACATAATTTTTTCCAGGTTTCTGTAACCTCCAATGAATTTTTCTGTTTTTATTACTAAAACAATAGAGTAAAATGGAACTTTTATCAAAGCTATTCACAATTACTTCAACATATTTTGGGCAGTAAAAAGGAATATTAAATGCGCAAGGGTAATTTTTAATGTTTCAGTTACAATTTGACAATATAGTGATTTTGTTCAGATTGGTTAAAAACTTTTTGTAAATTTTATTCTTTTTATAATAGGAGTTTCCAATTGAAGATGTGACTTTTAAAATAAAGTTAGGAAAATTGGAAATTATCAGATTTTAACTAGCTAAAGAAATTCTATATACAATTTTTTTATTTTATGATACTTTTGCGCCTTTTTACTTTTTTTAAAAAGAAATTTCAATAATCAACCTTAATGTATCTACATAATTAAAAACAATTCTGATCAATCTTTCGAATTGTCTGTAATAGACATTAAACTATTTAAGCAGATGTCCAAACAAATAATTGAATTATGATATACATTTTTTTTATCACATGTTTTAAACCACTTATTTTGAAAAATGATCTTGAAGCTGGAGAATTATCTACATTTTACTGATCAGATAAGATATTCCAAAAACTGCAATGCACTCTGCAATGCAACTCAAGAACCTCTGAAGCTCTTGAACCTTGAACCGCAGATACCGTAACTTGTTGAAATTGATATAAAAACTCAAAACGTCAAAACTAAAATTGATATGAAATTGGTATCAAGATACCAAAACTCAGTTAAAACTCATTGATGATGGTGTGAGCACAAAATAAAGATCAATCAATGAGTCTTTTGCTTACCCGTCTGGCGTTTGGGAGACAAAGATCTATATTACTATATGTTTTCTGCCCTAACGTTTCAATATTTTCCTCTGTTGACGCATTTCGGAGTAACTCCATTTTCAAAACTTCAATCGTACTATTGAAGTTTATCAAAAGTACTATTGAAGTTTTGAAAATGGAGTTACTCCAAAACATGCCAACAGGAGAATATTGAAACGATAGGAATATCAGAAAAATGTACTCAAATATATAGAAATATTCGTAACAGAAATGAAGATGAGTATATCAATAATTTCTATATTACTGTACTCTAAACCTTGTTGGTAGTTTTGAAAAACCAGAATATACCTTGGTTTCTTGGACTATTTGAAATTAATGTCAGTCATTTATTAGATTCTTAGTCTGTGATGTTAATTTTTTTTGTTGCTAGTATAAGTGGTTCAATTGAAAAATATACATTCATTGAAAATTAAGCTGCAAGAAAAATACTGAGACAAGGCTGTTCATTGTAATAATATCTTCTAAATCGTGTACTGTTTTTCATATTGGTTTTATTATTTAATCTGTAAATATATACTAATAAATTAACAGATAAAATATTTAAAGAACAAATCCAAACTAATACAAAAAAACAACAGACTTTTCTAAGCAATAGACAATCTGACTACAATGCTTAAATTACAACTACATCTGAATGCTCAAAGTAAAAATCCATTTCAAAGAGGTTTGATATGTTAACAATAATTTTGCATCATAATTTTATCATTTCCTTAATACAAATATTTGTTATTTATAGTTTTTTTTGAGAAATTTAAAATTAACAAAATCTCAAAGTTTAACACACTTTTAAATCTTTTTATTTGCCCATGCTTATTACAAAGCCATTATAAATAACAGTTATTGTGTTAACAAGTAAGTAAGCGATACAAATAAGATATGGAATAATTTTCTCATAGACTGACACTCAAATTCTTCTTTACCAGAAAATGTCCAAAATTTCCAAGGAGTTGAATAATGAAATTGCCAGTGAAAAGCATGGATCATCATCAAGATTATCTTTAAAAGAGCATAGAAAGAGAAAGAAATCAACTGAAGATTTTCTCGAACATGATGATGATTTTTATGATGATGATGATGATGATGACGATGATGAAGTAAGTAATAATGAGTCAATTAACCCAGCTTCTTGGACAGAGACAATTGGTTTTTGGCTTCTGGGGCTCACTTGTTTGTTTAGTTATAATGTCATAATAAGCGCATTACACGATTTCACAGAGAAAAAAAGTGATAAAGAGAGTTTTGATCATCACAAACATGAGGATTGGATTTATTATTATGATGTTAATGAGACTGAATATATAAGACCTGAGTGTCATTATGAATCATCTGGGACTTTCTTCTTAGTAAATATTTTACCAGAACTTGTAGCTCAAGTCATTGCAACATTTTGTCCTTTTTATTGTCTGCAATTTCGCATGTTTTTAGTGATTTTGTTAATGACCACAGGAATCCTCATATGTGCAACAACATCACCAGGCATAAGTGGTTTATACATTGGTGTTGGAGTAGTTTCTCTGTCAACAGGTATTGTTGAAAATACACTCATCTCATATATCTCTATGTTTGACAACAAACATTTAATTGTAACATTCTCAGCTGGCTGTGGAACTGCTGGATTAGGAGCGTCTTTGTGGTATGTATTTTTAATGGGTCTTGAAGCAACTAAAGCCACTTTATTTTATTCCCTACTAGCTGTACCATTGGTTATGAGTATAGCGTTTTGGGGGATACTGAATCGTCCAGCTTTCTTGTGCCTAAATCGAGAACCTTCTGAAAGAAGACAGGCTTCTAGCTTTAATTTGACCACTATTCATAAGAAAAAAGGGTGTCTTGATTATTTACACCATATTAAAATTAACTTTTTCTTAAATATTTCCTACACCACACACTTGTATCCATTTATAATTTCATCATTTTTGGTTTATTTTTTTGAATACTATATTATTCTATGTTTACACGAACTTATTGTATTCCACAAATTTACCCTTACCGTAGAACAGCAATTCCGATGGTATGCAGTGACGTATAATGTTGCAGTTTTTCTTGTTAAATCTTCTCTGTATTTTATCACTATTAAGACATTGTGGTTTCTTCCACTTTTGCAAGGAATTAATGCTACTTTTTTAACTTTTGCTGCCATTTTCTATCTGATTCCACATTTTTCATTAGTTTTGTGTTTTGTATTTTGGGAAGGTTTAATGGGCGGTTTTACTTACACTACAATATTTTACATTTTGTATACTAAGGTTAATCCTGATAGGCGGAAATTTTCTATGGCCTTTGTAGCAATTGCCGAGTGCATTGGTGTAACATTAGCAGCATTTATTGCAGAACCAGCCCATGATTTTATTTGTCAATTGCCACATACGTTAAGAGTTTGGAACCTTCCTGAAAAGTAGTTTAGTTTAATGTTTATATATTTGAAGAATTTGTTTTGTAGTTTTGTAATTCCAATTTGGTTACTACTGTCCAATATTTCATTTGTAAAGTATTAAACGATTTTAGAATTTAACTCTTGGTTTTCCTTGCATGTTTGTAAAAAGAAAATAATTGTTGGTAACATAAAAGAGCATTTTCTGACTATTTTTTAAGTATCTCTGTATCAATATTATTTCAAATGTTTTAAACTTTGTAATATAAAAAAAAAAAATTTGTCATAGAAACATCATACTAAAATGATAGTACATTAAAACAATTGAACATAAATTAAGAGTCACACCTGCCTATAGTAGTAATTAATTTTTTTGTTTAGTGAGGATGACTGTTTTAGGAGATGCAGGCAAGTGTGAACATATTAATATATGAGTTCAAGTGTTTTAGAGTAAACTACTATGATAGAACTAGTGGCAAATTGATAATAGAATCAGTTTGATTTTTATTATCCATGAAGGATAGGTGAAGGATTTTGAGAAATACATAGGATTAAGGTCGGAAAAAGGCACCACATAGTTTGGTTTATCCGCAATTATCACAAGATGAAAAATCAAACCTTGGATTTTTGAAACTGAAGAAACCATCCAAAACAATCACCATATGGCAAGTCTCACTCTGACGTAATAATAAAGGGTTAATAATACAAATAATGAAACTAAAACTTTTTATTACACTTTTTTTTGTATTAACTTGGCAAAAACATTACTTACTGATTTATTCATCAGACACGATTCAACACGATAGGTGTCTGAGCAACATTATTGTCAGTGGCTCACAGCATTGAATAATGCGCTGACTTAGTGTGAAACGCGTCTTCTGAATAAATCAGTAAGTAGTGGTGTTTTACCAAGTTAATACAAAAATGTGTGATTTATACAAAAACCTCAAGATGCACAACACAAAAACTGCAAGTTTTAAAACTTTTAAACCCAAATCAACACAAACAACATTTTTACAAGGTCTAATTTTTGCAAAAGAAGGTGTATGTCATAAAAAACAATGAATACACCACACGACAGGTTGCATCATCATTGCAAGTACCGCATGGTACTAGGTGAGCAACAGAAGAAGTGTATTTAAAAAACCTTATGTTCTTTGTTATGACACTACCAAAAAACAAGTGAGAAACATCTCCAACAAATGCTGTTAATCACCAAAAGACTCGGGTACTGTTAGAAATATTTAAATGAAAGACTATCAATTTAAAAACTATTCAACAATAAACAACCAAACTAAAGACAGGTTTCACTAGCTTTTATAATTATTTTAAGAATCAATACGATGTGAAATTCTCTCCCTCATAAGTAAACGTATTATTTGTAGCAAATCAATTTCAATTTCACATTGGAGTGATAACACCAAGAAAGTAGCTGAAACAGAACTTGCCGATATATATAAATATTACAAATAAAGAATACAGAAAATTTATACACAGCTGAAGTCAGACACTAAAATCTTAGGATTGTAGTCTACAGTCCTTGGAATCTGCTTTGACTTTATCCAAAATTTTACAGTTTTGTAATCCTGGTAAAGATGACATATTATAATTAGGGATGGACCGATTATAATTCTCGATTCCAGGAATCGATGATTCTTATGGTAATCGTTAATACTCAATTCTCCGTTTATTAAAGTGCCGATTCCGATTCTTTTTTTTTAAACTGTGTGCAGTTTAATTTGTTGGGAAAATAATTATTTATCAACTACACCTTATTTATACATTAGTTGCTTTGATTGAATTAAACGATATGAGCAAAAGCCTATTTGAGTTAACAAAAATATATTATTTGTGACGCAACAACGAAGTTGCTAGGAAGCATTTCTGGCCCATTTGTCACTGCTCATCTCGCTCTGCTGTCTCACTCGAGCCGGCTCGACTTTCCTTCTCTCTCTCTCCGTCTCTACTCCGCCATGACTTCATAGATGTCAAAAAAAATATAAAGAAAAGGTAGTTCTACTTTATCTAGTTGTACAAACTGAAATGGCTATTACTGAAGTTATATTGTGACTAAAGTTCACATTGGTAATTTCAAATAAATCATTACTTTTATGCAATATGTTTGTCACTTTCAGAAATTCCTATTTATATAAACCAAGGTCAAATGTTTTGTGTAGCTTATTACATTAAAACAGAACTTTATAAGGCTTCACCATATGACCAAGATGTTAACTAAATTCAATATTATAGAGTAGGGCTGTATAATTTGAAAGAATCAAAAAAATTTAAGAATCAGAATTGGAATTGAAAATTTTAGGTATTGGCCCATCCCTAATCACAATAATGAAGTTGATGTCAATATGTTTAGCAATCACAACATTAGGGGCAAATAAATCAACCAAGAAGATGAAGAGAAGAAAAGATTAAATGAGTATATATTTTTTAATGGACTATTAAAGTAAGGATGCTTCTGGCTGGGTTAGAGGATTTGAATATTTTTTCAGGCAATTGCTAATATCAAAATAAAAACAATTTATTAACAAGGCTTTATGTGATCTCACTGATATTGAAAAATTTAAAGTAATAAATCAAATGAATGGTCAGTGAATATGAAGGGTAGGGATTTCATGCTTTAGTTTTCATATAGGCCAAACAAGAAAATCATTTTACACATATTGCCAAGAACACAAAAGCACTCTCAAACTATAACGTTTATTAAATCTTTGATGACAACTCATATCCCAAAACCACAACTACATGAACATAGCATCAAACTTACAAATTCTACTTAGCACATTACTGATATAATTAATTAAATGAGCGCCGCAGACACCAACAGGTACAAATTATTTACTTGCGTCAATTGAGTTGTATTTTGTAACTAAAATATTTTACTTGTAAAGCACTAAGTAATATATTTTTTAAATGTGCAATTTTTTTTTTTATTCGTTATTTTGTACCTTAGTTAGTTTATTGATTATTATGTGTTAATCATAATTAGTGAAAACAAATTAAAAGTTATTTACAGTTTGAAGTTTGCTCTAGATTGTAGGCACTCACTGTTATTATTCATTTTGTATATACACAGGAATACACTAATTATAAAAACTACTAACAAACATCAGCTACTGACTGACAATGAGTAAAAAATATACTGAGTTTCTCACTCCAGTTGACACAAAACTGCTGAAGCCTTCTATTATGATTAGACGTCTGACAGAAGGTCAATGGGACGTAAATATCTTTATTTATGCTGTAAGTTTTGAGAGTCGATAAATATCCCTTAGAAAGCGCAGACAATTAGTCTTGTGCATGAGATATCAGAAAATAAACTTTCTTGCAGCAAAATATCAATCCAACAATGTCAACATTAATGACTAGCTGAGCTAGTCTTTATACCCACTACTAATAAATGGTTGCATCTAGCTGACCTAGTTTGTAAACCACAATAGGTTAAACTAGTTGAAAAGTGTGAACTCCATTAAATTGAATAGTACAAATATACAAACATTTGCAACTACACCAAAAGCGTACTCAACATTCAACTACATTTTAATTCATCCACTTTTTGACACCATACTACAAACCTACCTCTAAAATCAATATAACTATCCAACCCCTCCCATTCCTCACCCCTACCCCGCCTAAAACATCCAAGACATTAGTTAGATTGATATTAGTTACAGATCAAGTTGATTATGGGACACATTTACTGAAATGGCAGTCTGGTGTTGTTGTCGTGTCTATTGAGGTGCAAAGTGCACAAAATTCAGATTCCTCCAAAAGTCTTGATGACAAGATCTGCAAGTTCTGAAGTCCAATGGCTATAAAGTATTTCAGTTGTTGGTGTTCCAAGTTGAAGAAGGGAACAGACAATGGCTTGGAGTCAAAAACATGATCTGGGGCTAGTTGTGTTTGGGGATAGAACTTGCAAATGGGATAAGATTTTATATTAGTTGGTGATATCTCCATGCCCTTGAAATGTCCAGTACATAGCCTAGCTATTGCAGAGGAGAAGTTTCTTGGTCAGTTTAGATGGTTGCCTGGCTAAAATACCGATTGATATAGATTTTTCGCTTGGCACCAGCATTCACATCTGTATAAGTGACTGTTAGAGGTTGATCTTCATCATGTGCTTTCTTTGCAAGGGCATCTGCACACTTATTACCCTCAATTCGAACATAAGCAGCGATCCACTGGAGAACGCAAGGTATATTTAGTGAATGGAGAGGAGTATTAATTTTTTGTGTCAGTCTTATCTCATCATTATCTATGGCTTCGAGGGCTAATTTTTTGTGTCAGTCTTATCTCACCATTATCTATGGCTTCGAGGGCTAATTTTTTGTGTCAGTCTTATCTCACCATTATCTATGGCTTCGAGGGCTAATTTTTTGTGTCAGTCTTATCTCACCATTATCTATGGCTTTGAGGGCTGATTTTTTTGTCTGAGAAAAGTACTGCTTCTATTGAGTTGTTAAGAGGAGGGAAAGAGAGACAATGGCTAAGAGCCTCTTTAATAGCATTTAATTCACTAGTGAAGTTTGAAGCAATTTGGACAGTGGGTATTTTGAGCCTGACGTTTCCTGAGGGGTAAATGATGGAGATGCCTGCACCACCTCTATTATAGTCAATGTCAGAGAAATCATCTGAGTATTTATGAATAGGAAGTGTGTTGAAGTATAGAAGTGAAATCATGTGTTATTGTTTGATTTTTGTATTTTTTATAGATTTCTTGTGCATTGTAACCCTTAAGTAGTAACTTTTTTCCAAACAATAATGGTGTTATATGCTAATTTTCGTGTAACCTAAGTTAAACTTTAAAGCTAAAGTAATGACATTGTTTGTTAGCAAAAAAAAAAATTGTTTAAAGTTGTAAGCCATATCACATCTCAAAATTATCTCATTATGTAAGTTTAGACAACAAGTAACATATACCTTCGAAGTAATAAAGAAGTTCGAGTTGGTTTTTTTACTTTATGTATTAAATAATACAAAAATAGAAAATGACAGTATTTCTGTTAGATAAGAATCAATATTTTCAGAGTGTATATTTATCAGTTATTCTTTCAAAGTATGTATTTATATATATTTTCTCAAGTATTTGGGTATTGAGTCATAAGGAAAATCATATCCAATTTTCATTCATTTGCAACTTATTTTTGATAAATTTTAAAACAAATTCTTTTCACAAGCTGTAGAAGCATGGATTAAGTGATAATGTAAATAAAATGTATAGTATAGACTTGATATACTATAAGAGTCAAGTAGATTTTATATATTAAGTAGATTTTAGCAGGTAATAGCAACAAATTGAACAATCTCCACTTGACTTGCATAATATTTATATTTTCAACAGCTGTTAGGTTGAGGGACGTTTTTATTACTAAGGATTTCATCTTTACTACATACTTGCTCAACTTTATATTCACTCTTTATTTTGATAATCTTCAGTCACATGCTTTGAGTGTAGATTTTTTATATTTACTCCAGTTATTTGAAAGATGAACCTATTCCTTCTACAGATTTTCTGGAGTTTTTTTTTGATAAAATTAAATGCTTATTTTACTTCGTTCAATAAAAACGTTTGACAATTGGTTACGGTTTTGATTTTATAGGATTCTTTTTGCTGCAAAAGAGATTCACCAGTAAACAATTTATTTCATTTATTATCAAAACCTGTTTTTATACTTGTTACACAAATATTTATGTTTACATTGAACACCTGGACTCACAATAATATCACCATGTGTCTGTGTCTGCTGGATACGTATGGATATCTACAAAATCTGAAAAAAGGTTCCATGGGAATGTCGGAACATTTTAAAAATACTACCTGATCATTTAGTAAATAGAAAAGTATGAAATAATAACTGAATTTGTGGTGTAATACCAGTTCTAAATTGAGAATATAGTACACAGGTTTTAAAACGTGTTCATGATAACCTATGATTGTTAACCTTAGATTACTTATGCCTAATTTTGTCACATGATTATTTATGTATTATCAATTTGCTACTCCATTTTTTTTATTTGCTAAAATATATATTTTTTTTTGTTAATGCGTAAAGCATAATAATATCCCATACTTCTCTAGTGTTTGAAAAAAAATATTATAGTATCTAAGAATGTTACGATTGAAAAGAAAATTATTAATTATCATAACTACATTTTAATAGAAGAGTGAAAAATTGTTTTTGAAGTAATGAGAAACATATTTTATTTATGAAAAAACACAGAATGTAATAAATGAATGATTTGCAGAACATGTTTTCAATAGAATGAAAGAATTTTTTAATTGCCTTATGAATGTGGCGGATAAATGAAAATCAACAAACAAGGTGTTTTACTTACTGTCACATTCTACACAGCACATTGCTCGGTGCTCGGGTGGTTGCAAAGTCCACAGTAGCTAGTAGTCATCCTTCTGATGGCCGATGGACAAAAACGAAGCACCTTTCTGGCACTTTGTGTTATTAGAGTGTGCCTACAATTACACTCATTAGCCATTTTGACGGCTCAATTATAAATGCAGCCTCTATGAGTAAATAACTAAAAAATGTGAAGACCACAAACATAACAAGTAATACAAAAAAAATGTTCAAAGTAAATTTCTACTGAGGTCAAGAAAGAAAAAAATTATCATGGTTTGATTATTTCCAGTTTGTTTATTTTATTTGTTTCGTTCATTTTTAACCTTACAGCACTACTTATGATATTTTATGGTAATCATCATGGCAACAGTTTAAGGTTATCAATGGAAGGGAAAAAAATTCATATACATCTTTGAGAAAATTTCTTGGCATTTGAAAGTTGGCGCAGTGCCAAAGCGCACTAGACTTTGAACATGAAGATTTATAGTTCAAATCTCAATAGTACTCCAAATTTTTATAATTTATTTATTGAATATCGAAATCTTGTTGCTGTTCATGACAAGCTGGTTGTAAATTACTGTTGTAAAAGCAGATAAAGGTAATACTACAGTTATTAGGCATACGCAGGATTTAAACAATAAAATTAATGAAATTTATTACGACAAACAACATCTTAGAAACAAATAAAGACCCAACAAACGAATATCACAACACAGTTAAACACATAATTAATTCAACTAAACATGTAATATCTATACCACAGAAAAAATACCTTATAGCAATAAGACCTAGGACACCTACCTTACAAGTACTTTCTAAAATACATAAACAAGGAACACCAATAAGACCGATAATCAACAGCCAACAATCACCCGCTCACAAACTAGCATGCCATAGGTAGATAAATTGTTAACTTACACTTGGAGGAAACATTTTCGTCCTAGGACTTCTTTAGCCTTGTATTTTTTCTGCTAGGATTGCTGCAGTTGTGCATCTTGGTACCAATTTTTGAAAGTTATAGGATCAATAATCAACAGCCAACAATCACCTGCAGACAAACTAGCACACCATATGGTTAGAACTATTAGAAAATACATAAAACAAGACACACACACAAATATAAAAAACACAATAGATCTAGTAAACAAAATAAAGAACATTGAAATTCCTCATAACTCAACCCTAGCATCGTTTAACATCACAAACCTATATACCAATATCCCAGTCACAGAAACTCTACACATATTACAAGATAATCTAAGAATTAACAACACTCCAGAAAAAAATCACAAAAGAAATCATACACATTTTGAACACCATTACACAACAGAACTACTTCACTCACAACAACAAATATTACACACAGAAACAAGGCCTACCAATGGGTTCACCGATTTCAAGCATTCTCGCAGAAGTATTCCTACAACACATAGAACAGAATAAAATCATAAATAACAAAAAAACACGCATATGAGATAATATATTGGCACAGATATGTAGATGACGTTATAATACTATACCGAGGAAACATAAGACAATGCCAACAACTCTAAACACATATAAACAAAATACACAAAACTATCCAGTTCACTGCAGAGTTTGAAAACAACAAAACATTGAATTTCCTAGACATCACCATAACAAAAAATCAAAACAAACATGAATTCAACATATACCGCAAGCCAATCAAGACAGACACACTGATACACAATTCATCGAACCACCCAATACAACATAAACACGCAGCATTCAAACATTTACTACACAGACTAAATAAAATGCCTATGTCCACAACTAACTACACAGAGAAACTAAACACAATCAAATATTTAGCTCACAAAAATGGATATGACAATTATTTAATAGCCAAACTACACAGAAAAATACTCAACAAGAACAGTAACAAAAACACAAACAATAAAAACACGAACACAAACAAATTCATCACCCTCACATACATAAACAAACTCACAAATAAAATAGCACACCAATGCAAAAAAGCAGGATACAATGTAGCTTACAGAACTACAAATAAAAGCCAAACAGCTATCAGACACAGCATTAATATCAATACCAACACATACAATAACCCAGGAGTATACAAACTAAAATGCAACAACTGCAATAAGTTGTATATTGGACAAACAGGCAGATCTTTCGCCAAAAGATATAAAGAACACAAAAGCGCTCTGCACACTATTATTGAATCCACCTTCACAATCACCTCATGGACACTAAACACTCATGCAAAAGTATGGAAAATAACATGAGCATCCTCCACACATGCAACAAAGGCCATAAATAAACACACTAGAACAGTATGAAATTCATTGACATAGCAACACACATAAAAATGACATCTTAAATGAACAAACACGGCACAGATCACACATACCCTTCGATCACATCACTTCTAACTTTCAAAATAATGGTACTGAGGAAGCACAACTGCAGCATTCCTAGCGGCAAAAATACGAGGCTGGAAAAGTCGTAAGACGTAAACGTTTCCTCCAAGTGTAAGTTAACAATTTAACAACTTTAGTTAATAAAAAGTCTGGTCGCAAGTAATAACAAAAGTGTAATAAGTTATTTATTGAATAAATATTTGAAAAAACTTTATTAACATCAATTGTCATCCAGTAAAGGTTAAAAGAAATGTATTTGAACTTGATTGGATAAATAAGAACGTGTTTCATTAACGATTGAAAATTAGTACAAGATATATATATATATATATATATATATATATATATATATATATATATATATATGAAGTTAATATATTACTATTGTAAGTAATTTTATCCACCATTAAGTGCAATAATTTTACCTTGAGTGATGAGGCACCTTTCGGTCAATTGACCATTGTCGAATCACTGATGTTTTTCTGTTGTAGATGTTCGGTCTGTGAAGTTGGTGTTTGTTGACGTTACGCGCACTAACTTCACAGACCGAACATCTACAACAGAAAAACATCAGTGATTCGACAATGGTCAATTGACCGAAAGGTGCCTCATCACTCAAGGTAAAATTATTGCACTTAATGGTGGATAAAATTACTTACAATAGTAATATATTAACTTCATAAAGTCAGTGCAACGGAAAAACAATGGATAACGTTAAATATCAAGAATATATATATATATATATATATATATATATATATGTATATATATATAGATATAGATTTTTTGGACTAGGAGACTGACAGACTTACCATGGTAAGAGTCCACTCTGTAGTCTTGAAATAGAAACACATAAAAGCACTTAAACAATGATATATTTCAACCACACAGTGGTCTTTGTCAATCGAAGAGAAAACACAAAAAGAAATATCATACTTCTTTTTGTGTTTTCTCTTCGATTGACAAAGACCACTGTGTGGTTGAAATATATCATTGTTTAAGTGCTTTTATGTGTTTCTGTTTCAAGACTACAGAGTGGACTCTTACCAAGGTAAGTCTGTCAGTCTCCTAGTCCAAAAAATCTAAATAATCTTTACCAACCAAAACTAACCTAAATATATATATATATATATATATATATATATATATATATATATATATATATATATATATCAGGAGAGTGAGAGGTAATAGAAGGAATTAAAAAAAAAAAATACCTCCTACTTTTGTTAGAATATTTAAGGTATTATAATATCTAAATGTCGGTTATTTATTTTATTATATAATTAATTATAGAGCATTGATCTTGCTAGTAATATTTTGTTGTGTCATTTTATAAAGCAAGCATCTTCTCAGCATCTATATTTTTATTTAACACATTTTTTAATAAATGAGTTTTTTTAAGGAGAGTATTTATAGAAAATTGCCAAGATTTACTGTTCATTTAGAAGAGAATAAATCACATAGTGAAAACTAGTAGCTCATGTGATGATGGAATCAACGTATTTATAGAGAATATATACCTACATGAACTTCTATGTAACAATTCTCGTTTTCTACCATGTCTATGTAATACAATTGCTTGTGACATTTCATTTCAAATTAACGAATATTTAAAAGTAATAAATCCTTATTAATGACCCTCTAATGCCAATTACAACTTGAAACTGCTTAAAAAGCCAATTTTGAAACATATACAGCATACACTATATTTTTCTTGTATCAACAAATAAAATCCATTATTTTGAAAAAAAATCATTTGAAAAATATGTATTATTGGCAAAACAAATGACTATTTTTATTTACATACAGAATTGTGTTATTGTGTATTATTTACAAAAATAAATGTGTTTTGTGTAAATTCATTCAGTTTTGCTATAAATCTCGCAATAACTATGTTAATGAAGATAAATGCAAGAAAAAAACATGAGGTATTAATAATCTTTTTGCGTTTGTTGTCCATGCTGTTTTAGCAAACTTTTACGTAAGACTTTATGTAACGTTTTCAATTACATAAAAGCAGGCTGTTATTAAGTTCAAAATTGTAAATATTAATAATCTCTATATTCCTATAATTTCCTGTGGAAAAAAATGTTCATAATAAGCTAATTTAATGAAGGAAGATACACAGTCAGTTCAATAAATATAATAACAGGGACTGGTTTTGCTGTATCCTCAACGGAACTGTGAAGGGAGGTTGACCGGTTGGCCTCGATAGAGGGATCCCCACCAGTCAGTCTCACTTCAATTCAGTTGCCTGCGGGCATGTGTTGAAATATGAGGTAGATTTTTGTGACGTGATATTTTATGGAGTTATCACACCAGCATGGAGCGGCCCGTCGAGCAACGCTATGCTGTGAGGGAAAAGCTTTTAACTCGGGAAATCCATGTCCGAGACCCTTAAACTTATTAAACAGGCTTATGGGGATGACGTCTTAATCCGCACAAGAGGTTTTAAATGCCACAGAATGTTTAAGGAAGGCCAGGAGTCCATTAAATATAGACGCTCGAACCGATGATCAGGTGGCCAAAGTGAAAACCGTTTTGGACTCTGACAGTCATTTAACCACCGTCTTTATTAGTAAGGATCCCTTTCATTGCGATTGTTCACAAGGAGGTTGCCTACTGGAACAACCTTGAATGATGCATTTTACGTCCAAGTACTCACACGCCTGAAAAATCGCAGAACACATGCAACCTGTCATTGTGAACAACTTCACCATGACAACGCTATATGCCATGGTGCGATTGTTGTGGTTGGCAGCTGCTGGTAAAATTCGGCGTGGCAACGTCTCACCTTCCCCGCTACAGCCCAGACCTGGCTCCCCCAGACTCTTTCTTGTTTTCGCAAATGAAAAGGGAGCTCAAAGGACATTGGTTCGACTCCATCGAGGCGGTTCAAGAGGTGATGACAAAGGTTCTCAACAGTATTCCAGAAAAACCTACTTCCACTGGGCTTTTGACGAGTGTCAGGCATGCCGAACTACGTGTATCGATGCAGGAGGAATGTATTTTGAAGGTTAATAAGTAATTGTAATGATACCTGAAATAAATTTGATTTTTGGAACTAGTCCCCAAACTTATTGAACAGACTGTGTACTACCATTATTCTTTATTTACCCACTATCTTAATCAGGCCCTGTTAACAGGTTGGACTAACTTCCCACCCCTTGGTTATTTTCCAATTCCTTATTAGCTCACACTCTCCTTATATACATCTTGTACAAATATTCTATTATTAGTAAAATACGTTTTTATTCATACAATCATGTTAAAATACATTTTTTTAAAGCTGTAGTGGATGACAATTATTGTTAATATAGTTTTTCAAATATTTATCCAATTATTAAATTTAAAAAAGTGTATGTCCTGGTCAGATTTGAACTGTATGATTCCATGTTTGAAATTCAGGACTTTGGCACTGAGCCAACTTTCCCATAGCTAGAAATCAGATACTTAAAGATGTACATAAAATTTTAAAAGAAAGGTTCCTTGCAATAATGGTGTATTACAAGAGATGGATAGATTTAGAAATTATAGGCCACCATCATCTTCATAAATTAGAAACTAAAAAAAAAATAGCGAATAAATAGTAACAAACAAAAATAATAATCAAACATCATATACTGCATAGAGAGGGAATTGGAGAATTTCTTGGAAATTCGCTTCCTATTTTGCCACTTAATATTCTGATTCTGTCATATGTATATATTTATTTATATTAATTGTAATTATAAATCAAAAAAGTAACTAAAATGAAAATTTTTTTTGTTGACCTCAGTACGAATTGACTTGCATTTTTATATTACTTGTTTACTAGTAATTATATAACATTATCAGCTGTTACTTCAAGATTTAGTTCATTTACAAAATTGAAACAGCTGATTTTACACTTTGATGTATTAGAACTATTTGTTTACAGTTTGATTATTAGTAACATTAGTATTAATTTCTTTCTATTTTCCCTCAAGCATTAAAATCATGTGAGAAACAGTGCATTCAAAAAATGAACAAGAAGTATAATGATTGTAGAAACTAGGATATATATATATATATATATATATATATATATATATATATATATATATATATATATATATATATATGCTGATACGTATTCCTTCACGGATGGAAAGATATGATGAATAGTTAATATCTGGAGTACATCCCTTCATTCTGCAGTCCATAAATTCGCTGTTCCGACGTTTCGCTAGAATCTCATCCAGCATTGACGAGGTGAACCCAACAACAGTAGAAGAGCGAGTCAACATATATCAATATATATTGAATATGAATATAATAATATATATCTCAAAATTGAATTGATATAATCTAGGGAAGTGATTATAAGAGTTTTAAAGTGAGGTAACCGGAAATATTTTAATTAATGGAGATATCCAGGTAAAATACTAAAAAGATGTGTATATAGCTGATAACAATGAGAGCTTGATTCAAATATACTTTGTTTATTGAAAATAATGACATTTTAAAATTATTTTATCAAACTACCAAGAGCAAGATATATACCATATATCATTCACTGCACTGTGGGATTCTTTTAAGTTTGTCTTGGGGTTAATTCTGTCTATTAGGTTGAATAATTTATAGTTTTTTATTTTATTTGTATTTGTTCATTTATGATATTATTTTTATGATTACAAACTTGTAGTTGTTTCCAGATTGTCATTTTGAGACCTTTTTGTACTTTTTTTTATTAGGTGTAAGTTTTCTAATATAGGGAGATACTATCAATCTTTAAAAGTTAACTCGCATAAATACCAAATAAGATTCTTTTTTAAGTACTCGTATATATAGTGAAAGTGATAAATGAATACAAGAAAACAGTGTTGCAAAATTATATAAAGTTATTGTTAATTGTAAACAATTATTCCACCACTAAGTGCAATTATTTTTACCTTATGTGATGAGGCACATTTCGGTTACTTGACCATTGTCGAATCACTGAATTATTTTTTTGGTGTTGTTCAGTCCGTGATGTTACTTATTGATGTCATATATGTTTTGCCTTGTGCCGCTTGCATGATGCTTTTAAAAAATAGGTAGTCTGAATATGTTGTCTGTTGGTTCATAAAGTTGTGTATGTTTTTGTAAATGTGGTATTTTTCTAGTGAGTTTAGTTCTATTGGGTTATTATTTATTTCAAGTATGGTTAAGTTATTTTCGTAACTTGTTATTTCATGTTTATGTGGCAATAGGTGTTATGCTACATTTGATGTTTTTTATTTTTAGTTTTAAATACTCTGTAATGATCTGAAAATCTTATTTTAAATGACCTAGTTGTTTTCCTATGTATAATGTGTTGCAGTCGTTACATGTAGTTTTGTAGATATGTTGTGAAATAATTATTGTTGTAGTTTAAAACAGTGGTCTATTTTATTAGTAAACTTCAATTTTATACAATTTCATATGTCTTTATGTTCAACCTTTAGGATGTTCTAATTTTATTTTGAATTTTAAGCACTAGTTCTTACGAAACCTTGTTGGTATATCGTACTTGTTTCTCCGTACAGGCTTCCAGCTTCAGGTGTAGCCGGTAGCCCGATGACCATGGTATATGTTAGATGCAATAGCCCAGTAATGTTTACTCTTCAGTATTTTCTGCCATGCAGATACTCGGGTTGGTAGAATATCCCTTGCAGGAGTCTGGTAGTGACAATGAAGTAGTACATGCTCCATGCTCTCCTCGTCGCCATAAAGCTGGTATTACGGGGAATCTGAAAGACCAAAGCGGAACAAATATTTTGAGCCACAATATGACCTATACGTGCTCTAACTGCTAAAGAAGCAATCAGATGAGGTATATTTTTGTATGTGTCATCCTTAGGTGGCTTTGGTTGTATTTTCGGCCTGTGGTCTCCAACTTTCAAATATCTGTCCAGTTGCATCCCTGTTCAAACATTGATCAGGCCTCCCTGACAATTTTGTCCACTATTTTATTATCAATTACACCACAATGTGATGGTACCCACTGCAAAGTTACAGTTTTACATTCTGAGCAAAGATATAGAGACCGTTCCCTGATTTCATTAATTCTGAATAAATATGTATTCATCTTGGATCTGGATAAAGCTTCTAAGGCCGATTTAAAGTCACTGAAAATGCAAATATAATTGTTCTTCAGTGAATAGCAGCTTGCTAATGCTGCGCTGATTGCTAGTAGTTCAGCGTCCATGCTGGTTGAACATTTGCAGGTACTTAATACCGATCACCATTACTTTAGTTAAAATAGCCCACACCTGACTTCTTGTTATCCTTATCCAAAGATCTATCTGTAAAAATCTTTATATGACTACAGTACTCATCATCAATCATTTCTGATGTGACTGCTCTCAAAAGTTCCAGATCCCAGGCGATTCCTTGTAGAACTGTGGTATTTGTTCTGGTTGCTTATGTGGAATCATTCTAGGGAGATAGTTCATTTGGTAGGTGAATGAAGTTTTAATGTTACAATTAAGAGCACCAAGGTTGTACAATGGGTGTTTGATTGTCAGAGGTTTGATATTTTGAAATTTATTCCGCATTTGCCTTCTAATAAAAAATTCAATGTGTTCCACTCCCAGTTCAACTTCTATTGCAGCTATTGAAGTTGTTCTTGTGCAGCCCAGGCAGAGGCAAATTGCCGCTGATTGAATAGCTTGAATTTTATTTATATGTGTTTTTGCAGCAGAACCCCATACTTCACAACAGTATGTGACCTTTGACCTCACAAACACGAGATAGAAGAACTTGAATGTTGTTATGTCTGTGCCCCAGTAACGGCTGGCCACCGGTTTCAAGGCATTTAGTCTAGGTGTACAACTTTCTACATCATTAATCAAATGTGTTGACCACTGTAATTTCAGATCCAACACAATCCCAGCAGTTTTGGGTGTTTATTATACTGAAGCACTGTGCCATTTAGTGTAAGGTGTGGTATATAATTTGCAAGGCTATTTCACCTAAAAAAGAAGGACATTTGCTTTTCTGACTAGAAATTTTCAATGACCCCTTTTCACACCATCTACTTATGACAGGGCACTATTCAAGAGCCTTTTGAACAGACAGAGTTGCTTTTTCTTATTTAGGATTCATAGCCCAAATAGTTTTGTCATCCGCACAAGTGAGACAATGTACATCCAGTGGCAGCTTACTAACAATATCTTGCAGTGCATTATTGAAAAGATTTTGGGACTATGTCATTTTCAATGTTATGTTTTGAGGAACTTGCATCATTTATCACGATCTTAATGTCACGGTTTTCAAGAAACTTTACAATGAATTGAAGTCATTTACTTCCAATGCCTAGTTTCATACTTGAAGGATTACTGTTGCTTGGTTCTGATATGTAATGTTAACGCAATGTTTAAAGTATTGTTCTACATTGCATTTATTATTAAAAAGATATTATGGTACCTCTGGTGACATAGTTTGTATGTTCTAGAACCTAAGAAAAGTAATTCGAAGCAATAATTTGTCAAGGAAATAGTTCTTCCATTTTGTTCATTAAAAAATAATAATTTTCTACATTAGATACTCGACAGCTAGATATCAGTATCCATACTTATTAATCAATTGTTAGTTACATAATCACAGTTAAACAGAATATATTAATGAGTTGCAATATGTACATACTTTACATATGTGAATAAATTTATAGGGTCGGAGCATCAAAAAAATAGTTTGTTTTAACCTTCTTTTGTTTAAACAATTTAAATTTCATTTACAGTAAACGAAGAGTGTCTCCAAAGGCCCATAATTTGTGTATTACTTTGTTTTCTATTGATGTTTTACCATTAAATTTGTGTGTTGTTTTGGTTTATTAATTTTTAAAAGGTAATTGTAAAATCTTTACTATTAACAATTTTTTATAACTCCAAAAAATGGTTTAAATTATATAGAGAATTATTTTTGTTTCAGTTGACTACTACAATTTGTGCTTTTTTCCACTACAACAGTTATCCGAACGGTTTGGGAAAAAACATTTTGACAGAGATAAGAGAAGGTCATGGAGGATGCAGATACTGTTAATTGTTTGAATTTCCTTACCGTGTAAAAGTGATGCTATTCTATTTTATACTGTGTACTTATTTTTAATCTGTACAAAACTTACAGATGTAAATACATTTAGTTTTTCTAAAAATCTGAGTTTATTTAATTTTTTTTGACAGTTTTGGAACAAAAACGGGAAAAGGTGTACAAATTACCCATAATTCAAAACAAGTATTAAGGTTTACATTTCTAGTTATTGTAATAACAACTTGCCAACCTTTTGATTAAAGTAAATTTATAAAATATTTACAGAACATAATATTTTAATTTCCCTAAGTGATATTGACCAGTGTGAACAGTTATGTCTCAGTAATTTGTTTATAAATTTATTGTAATTATAGGTTTGGAATGTCATTATTTAACGAAGGTCAGATAAGAGTTTCATCAATCATAATAGAAATTAATGTTTCATAATACTGGAAGTTACTTTGAAAAATGTGTCACCACAAGATGTGTATCCACAGATTAAGTGCAATTCTGTAAAAAAACCAAAAGCTTAATAAAACAAAGTACTACTACTATTTTATCAACATTACTGTATAGTTATATTAAAATATTGGTACTATTTGATATAGCTGTACAAACTCTATTCTCTGCTACACACATACACACATACACACACACACACACACACACACACACACACACACACACACACACATATATATATATATATATATATATATATATATATATATATATATCACTTTGTCCATTATTTTTCCGTTACACTGTCTTTATGAAGTTATTATTATTAATTGTAAACAATTTTTCCACCACTAAATGAAAATACATATCAACAACACCTACAATATAAAAAACGGATACAAATTAATTAATAAAATAAAAAACATAGAAACAAACAGCAACAAAAACATAATTAGTTATGACATAACCAACATGTACCCTAGTATCCAAATAGAAGAAACCATAGAAATAATTAAAAAACAAAGTAATAACTAATACACAATAACAAGAAAACAATAAGTAGTATTATTACACTAATTAAACACATATGTAACCAAAAGTCTTTCCAATTTAACAATAAATACTATAAACAAACAACTGGACTCCCCATGGGATCACCCATATCATCAGTCATGTCAGAAATATATCTAAAACACTTTGAACAAATAATAATTAAACCTATATTACACACACATAACATTTTACTATGGACAAGATATGTAGATGATATACTTGTAATATACTATCCTGCCATTCACAACGAACAAATCATAATACTAAACAAATTAATTACATACAACGAAAACATACAATTCACCTTCGAAACAGAACAATTAACTATCTTGACATTACATTAAATAAAAACAATAATAAAATAGAAACTACAGTACACAGAAAACCAAACCCCAACAACACCACAATACACAACAAATCTAACCACCCCTGGATACACAAAATTAACACTTACAGTAACATGATAAATAAAGCAATAAAATACACACAAGATAACAAACAAAAATTAAATGAAGAATTAGATAACATTACAATAGAAAATGGATACAACAAACACCTTATAAAAAACATATACAATAAATTTACAAAAAACCTAACCTCAACACAACACTACAACTTGAACACAAAAATAATAATAAAAAATCTACCCAAAATATAAATACACTTATGACAAAATAGAAAAAATAACAAATATATACAACAAAGAACACTCCAATACACTACACTCCAACATACAAACAAAATAATAAAATATTTTAATAACACAAACCACACAACAAATACAGAAAAACATAACCTATCAGGAATTTACAATATTACATGTAACGACTGCAAAGCATTTTACATAGGAAAAACAACCGGATCATTTAAAATATGATTTGAAGAACATTACAGAGCATTCAAAAATAAAAATACAAAAGCATCAAATGTAGCAGGACACCTAATATCCCATAAATATGAATTAAATTACAAAAATAACCTAACCACACATGAAATAAATAATAACTCAATAGAACTAAACTCACTAGAAAAATACTGTATCTATGAAAACATACACAACAATTTAATGAACCTACAGACAACATATGCCGACGACGTACTATTCAAAAACCTTATACCCGCAGCTCAAAAAAGAAACATGCACGATGTCAACATAACCAACATCACGGACCGAACAACCACACCAGAAAATTCATATATATATATATATATATATATATATATATATATTAGGTTAGTTTTGGTTGGTAAAGATTATTTAGATTTTTTGGACTAGGAGACCGACAGACTTACCTTGGTAAGAGTCCACTCTGTAGTCTTGAAATAGAAACACATAAAAACACTTAACCAATATATTTCAACCACACAGTGGTCTTTGTCAATCAAAGAGAAAACACAAAAAGAAATATGAGAGAATGAAATAAAATAAATATAAGTTGTAATCACAGATTGTGTAGAGTAGAAATTAGATGTCACAGATGCACAGATTAATGATATATGTATTGTTTCCATGAGTAATTATAGTTTATATAAGTCTGTCAGGGAAAAAGAGATTGGAGATCTCCAATATTTTATGGATACAAATACGTAAAATAGTTACAAATTTCTGTTGTTAAAAATGGGTGGAAATTAGTTAGAAAAGGAAAAAGTGCGAAAAGGAAGTAAAATCTATTATTAAAATTGACGATAAAATAATTTGTTGGTAAATATCTTCAATAAAAATTAAAAATAGTCTTAAAAAGACTAAAAGTTTCAAAAAAATACTAAACAAGGTGAGAGGCCAACGGTTCCTAAAACACATTAATGTAGCAACTACATGGACATAAATTAGCAATACAGGAAAATCATGCATAATTTTAAAAAAAATCGATGTACAAAATATATCATTTTCAAAATATCGACCATAAAAATAAACATCGATGGACTGAAATATATTTTCTAAGTGGCGCCTTCAATTATCTGGGTATACCTTTCCGCTGACCTGTTTAGGTAATTGTGGTCAAACATAAAGAAGGCGACAGTAGCAATATATATTAGTTTAATTGTGGATAATAATGGCTTATTTCTTGACGTCGCACAGTGGGGTATTTGTATCTAATATCCGGACAAAAGCCGATTTTTCGGAATTCGTTTTATCGCCGAACCAGTTAGTGCGTGATATGTACAATTAGTTGGTACACATTAGGTTGTCATTGGTTCACGTAAAGAGTAAAGCATGTCATGTGTGACGCGAAAGTGTGTAATGCAGTAACTCTAACTAAATTAACCTTAAAGTTCTACATCTGTGGAGCAACATGTAAAGATTAAAATAAGGGCTGTAGTTATATTGCATGCAGAAATAAGATTGTTCGAAGCACTGCTTTATCGTGAATATAAAATTGCCAGTTAAAAAATGGCAAATAAGACTGAACACAATAAAAAAATAATGAAAAAAAATAAAGGAAAACTAGGAATCGTGGTGGGTGTTCCGAAAACAGTAATGGGGAAGATACGAGTAGAAAGCTTTTTTATAAATCATAAACTTTTAGTAACATTATTAGGTGGGCCTATAGATTCTCGCATTGTAAATCGCCTGAAAATGATTCTAGAAGCTATATTGAGTGGTCACAGAAATAAATAGTTACTGACAAATTTGAAACATTTTGTTCAGATACTGCTAAACTGTATGTGGTATTATATTTACTGAGTCCCACGACACTAACTGTCCGGATCCATTGACATTGACAAAGCCTTGTTACCTACAGCTTCATTACAGGAGAGACTGCTGAAGCTCGCAACAAACACTTCCGCTAACACCGTCTAGATTACCCTCGAAAGGTCAGCAGAGAGGGTTAACATCGCGATGTCATGAATATACTACTACTGACATCTGATCCCGTCATAACTGGCAAGAGACCTACTCCACCCAAAGCGTCACAGCCTTTCCTGAAGGATACTCTTGTAATG
This sequence comes from Prosapia bicincta, assembly GCA_036971475.1. Classification (NCBI taxonomy): domain Eukaryota; kingdom Metazoa; phylum Arthropoda; class Insecta; order Hemiptera; family Cercopidae; genus Prosapia; species Prosapia bicincta. Next base: position 86,348,307 of record JBAIZL010000003.1, on the reverse strand, counting down.
TTTATACCTGCTGAAGAAGACACTTCGGATGAATCGTCATTGCCGTCATCAGAATAACTAGAAATCGTATTTTTAATATAGCTTACGTATTTTATCGAATATAATATGAATATATATATATTTTTAAATGTATAATAAATGTGTTTTTTGTCACAAAAATGGAATTTTGTGAATTCTTGCAATTTTTTAATTTATGTAGATGATAAAATAATTTTGTTCTGATTTTACAGATAACTACCAAAATGTGCGTCAGTACATAATAGAAGGATAAAAAGTGGACCTATAAATTCACTTTATGGGCAACCATAAAGAAAAGAGTATGAAAAATATCGGAACCTACCTCGCTTGTAGGATTAGAAGAGGAACATTGCAGATGTTGTATAAGACGCATCCCTGTGCATGTGTCCTCTATCAAAGTATATGAAAGGTCTATCAGTTTCACTCTACGGTAGTCATAGAGATAAGAGTATGAGAATTATCGAACCTGCCTCGCTTGTAGGATTGGAAGAAAAACATGGCTGACGAGGTATATATAGCATCCCTGTGCATTAGTCCTGTATCAAAGTATAAGAAAGGTCTATCAGTTTCACTCCACGGTAGTCATAGAGATAAGAGTATGAGAATTATCGAACCTGCCTCGCTTGTAGGATTGGAAGAAAAACATGGCTGACGAGGTATATATAGCATCCCTGTGCATTAGTCCTGTATCAAAGTATAAGAAAGGTATATCAGTTTCACTCTACGGTAGCCATAGAGATAAGAGTATGAGAATTATCGAACCTTCCTCGCTTGTAGGATTGGTTGAGGAGCATGACTGACGTGGTATAAGTGGCACCCTGTGCATGTGTCCCCTATCAAAGTATAAGAAAGGTATATCAGTTTCACTCCACGGTAGCCATAGAGATAAGAGTATGAGAATTATCGGAACCTACCTCGCTTGTAGGATTAGAAGAGGAACATGGCTGATGTTGTATAAGACGCATCCCTGTGCATGTGTCCTCTATCAAAGTATATGAAAGGTCTATCAGTTTCACTCTACGGTAGTCATAGAGATAAGAGTATGAGAATTATCGGACCTTCCTCGCTTGTAGGATTGGTTGAGGAGCATGACTGACGTGGTATAAGTGGCATCCCTGTGCATGTGTCCCCTATCAAAGTATAAGAAAGGTATATCAGTTTCACTCCACGGTAGCCATAGAGATAAGAGTATGAGAATTATCGGACCTTCCTCGCTTGTAGGATTAGAGGAGGAACATGGCTGATGTGGTATAAGACACATCCCTGTGCATGTGTCCTCTATCAGAGTATAAGAAAGGTCTATCAGTTTCACTCCACGGTAGTCATAGAGATAAGAGTATGAGAATTATCGGACCTGCCTTGCTTATGGGAATGGAAGAGCAACTTGGCTGACGTGGTATAAGTGGATTCCCTGTGCATGGGTCCCCTATTAAAGTATAAGAAAAGTAAATCAGTTTCACTCAACGGTAGCTATAGAGATAAGAGTATGAGAATTATCGGACCTGCCTCGCTTGTAGGATTGGTTGAGGAACATGAATGACGAGGTATAAATAGCATCCCTGTGTATTAGTCCTCCATCAAAGTATAAGAAAGGTCTATAAGTTTCACTCTACGGTAGCCATAGAGATAAGAGTATGAGAATTATCGGACTCTCTTCGCTTAAAGGATTGGTCGAGAAGCATGACTGACGTGGTATATGTGGAGTCCCGGTGCTTGTGTCCTCAATCAAAGAATAAGAACGGTATATCAGTTTCCCTCTACGGTAGCCATAGAGATAAGAGTATGAAAATTATCGGACTCTCCTGGCTTGTAGGAATAGAAGAGGAACATGCTGACGTGGTATAAGTAGATCCCTGTGCATCTGTCCTCTATCAAAGAACAAGAAAGGTATATCAGTTTCACTCTACGGTAGCTATAGAGATAAGAGTATGAGAATTATCGGACTCTCTTCGCTTAAAGGATTGGTCGAGAAGCATGTCTGACGTGGTATATGTGGAGTCCCGGTGCTTGTGTCCTCAATCAAAGAATAAGAACGGTATATCAGTTTCCCTCTACGGTAGCCATAGAGATAAGAGTATGAAAATTATCGGACTCTCCTGGCTTGTAGGAATAGAAGAGGAACATGCTGACGTGGTATAAGTAGATCCCTGTGCATCTGTCCTCTATCAAAGAACAAGAAAATTATATCAGTTTCACTCTACGGTAGCTATAGAGATAAGAGTATGAGAATTATCGGACTCTCTTCGCTTAAAGGATTGGTCGAGAAGCATGACTGACGTGGTATATGTGGAGTCCCGGTGCTTGTGTCCTCAATCAAAGAATAAGAACGGTATATCAGTTTCACTCTACGGTAGCTATAGAGATAGGAGTATGAGAATTATCGGACTCTCTTCGCTTAAAGGATTGGTCGAGAAACATGACTGACGTGGTATATGTGGACTCCCTGTGCAAGTGTCCTCTATTAAGGAATAAGAAAGGTATATCAGATTCACTCTACGGTAGCAATAGAGATAAGAGTATGAGAATTATCGGACTTGCCTCGCTTGTAGGATTATTTGAGGAGCATGACTGACGTGGTATAAGTGGACTCCCTGTGCAAGTGTCCTCTATTAAGGAATAAGAAAGGTATATCAGATTCACTTTACGGTAGCCATAGAGATAAGAGTATGAAAATTATCGGACTTGCCTCGCTTGTAGGATTATTTGAGGAGCATGACTGACGTGGTATAAGTGGAATCCCTGTGCAAGTGTCCACTATTAAGGAATAAGAAAGGTATATCAGATTCACTTTACGGTAGCAATAGAGATAAGAGTATGAGAATTATCGGACTTGCCTCGCTTGTAGGATTATTTGAGGAGCATGACTGACGTGGTATAAGTGGAATCCCTGTGCAAGTGTCCACTATTAAGGAATAAGAAAGGTATATCAGATTCACTTTACGGTAGCAATAGAGATAAGAGTATGAGAATTATCGGACTTGCCTCGCTTGTAGGATTATTTGAGGAACATGACTGACGTGGTATAAGTGGACTCCCTGTGCAAGTGTCCTCTATTAAGGAATAAGAAAGGTATATCAGATTCACTTTACGGTAGCCATAGAGATAAGAGTATGAAAATTATCGGACTTGCCTCGCTTGTAGGATTATTTGAGGAGCATGACTGACGTGGTATAAGTGGAATCCCTGTGCAAGTGTCCTCTATTAAGGAATAAGAAAGGTATATCAGATTCACTTTACGGTAGCCATAGAGATAGGAGTATGAGAATTATTGTACTTGCCTCGCTTGCAGGATTATTTGAGGAGCATGACTGACGTGGTATAAGTGGACTCCCTGTTCATGTGTCCTCTATTAAGGAATAAGAAAGGTATAACAGATTCACTTTACGGTAGCCATAGAGATAGGAGTATGAGAATTATTGTACTTGCCTCGCTTGTAGGATTATTTGAGGAGCATGGCTGACGTGGTATAAGTGGACTCCCTGTGCAAGTGTCCTCTATTAAGGAATAAGAAAGGTATATCAGATTCACTTAACGGTAGCCATAGAGATAGGAGTATGAGAATTATTGTACTTGCCTCGCTTGTAGGATTATTTGAGGAGCATGGCTGACGTGGTATAAGTGGACTCCCTGTGCAAGTGTCCTCTATTAAGGAATAAGAAAGGTATATCAGATTCACTTTACGGTAGCCATAGAGATAAGAGTATGAAAATTATCGGACTTGCCTCGCTTGTAGGATTATTTGAGGAGCATGACTGACGTGGTATAAGTGGACTCCCTGTGCAAGTGTCCTCTATTAAGGAATAAGAAAGGTATATCAGATTCACTTTACGGTAGCCATAGAGATAAGAGTATGAGAATTATTGTACTTGCCTCGCTTGTAGGATTATTTGAGGAGCATGACTGACGTGGTATAAGTGGACTCCCTGTGCAAGTGTCCTCTATTAAGGATGAAGAAAGGTATATCAGATTCACTTTACGGTAGTCATAGAGATAGGAGTATGAAAATTATCGGACTTGCCTCGCTTGTAGGATTATTTCAGGAGCATGACTGACGTGGTATAAGTGGAATCCCTGTGCAAGTGTCCTCTATTAAGGAATAAGAAAGGTATATCAGATTCACTTTACGGTAGCCATAGAGATAGGAGTATGAAAATTATCGGACTTGCCTCGCTTGTAGGATTATTTCAGGAGCATGACTGACGTGGTATAAGTGGACTCCCTGTGCAAGTGTCCTCTATTAAGGAATAAGAAAGGTATATCAGATTCACTTTACGGTAGCCATAGAGATAAGAGTATGAAAATTATCGGACTTGCCTCGCTTGTAGGATTATTTGAGGAGCATGACTGACGTGGTATAAGTGGACTCCATGTGCAAGTGTCCTCTATTAAGGAATAAGAAAGGTATATCAGATTCACTTTACGGTAGCCATAGAGATAGGAGTATGAAAATTATCGGACTTGCCTCGCTTGTAGGATTATTTGAGGAGCATGACTTACGTGGTATAAGTGGACTCCCTGTGCAAGTGTCCTCTATTAAGGAATAAGAAAGGTATATCAGATTCACTTTACGGTAGTCATAGAGATAGGAGTATGAAAATTATCGGACTTGCCTCGCTTGTAGGATTATTTCAGGAGCATGACTGACGTGGTATAAGTGGAATCCCTGTGCAAGTGTCCTCTATTAAGGAATAAGAAAGGTATATCAGATTCACTTTACGGTAGCCATAGAGATAGGAGTATGAAAATTATCGGACTTGCCTCGCTTGTAGGATTATTTCAGGAGCATGACTGACGTGGTATAAGTGGACTCCCTGTGCAAGTGTCCTCTATTAAAGAATAAGAAAGGTATATCAGATTCACTTTACGGTAGCCATAGAGATAAGAGTATGAAAATTATCGGACTTGCCTCGCTTGTAGGATTATTTGAGGAGCATGACTGACGTGGTATAAGTGGACTCCCTGTGCAAGTGTCCTCTTTTAAGAAATAAGAAAGGTATATCAGATTCACTTTACGGTAGCCATAGAGATAAGAGTATGAAAATTATCGGACTTGCCTTGCTTGTAGGATTATTTGAGGAGCATGACTGACGTGGTATAAGTGGACTCCCTGTGCAAGTGTCCTCTATTAAGGAATAAGAAAGTTATATCAGATTCACTTTACGGTAGCCATAGAGATAAGAGTATGAAAATTATCGGACTTGCCTCGCTTGTAGGATTATTTGAGGAGCATGACTGACGTGGTATAAGTGGACTCCCTGTGCAAGTGTCCTCTATTAAGGAATAAGAAAGGTATATCAGATTCACTTTACGGTAGCCATAGAGATAAGGGTATGAAAATTATCGGACTTGCCTCGCTTGTAGGATTATTTGAGGAGCATGACTGACGTGGTATAAGTGGACTCCCTGTGCAAGTGTCCTCTATTAAGGAATAAGAAAGGTATATCAGATTCACTTTACGGTAGCCATAGAGATAAGAGTATGAGAATTATTGTACTTGCCTCGCTTGTAGGATTATTTGAGGAGCATGATTGACGTGGTATAAGTGGACTCCCTGTGCAAGTGTCCTCTCTTAAGGAATAAGAAAGGTATATCAGATTCACTTTACGGTAGTCATAGAGATAGGAATATGAAAATTATCGGACTTGCCTCGCTTGTAGGATTATTTCAGGAGCATGACTGACGTGGTATAAGTGGAATATCTGTGCAAGTGTCCTCTATTAAGGAATAAGAAAGGTATATCAGATTCACTTTACGGTAGCCATAGAGATAGGAGTATGAAAATTATCGGACTTGCCTCGCTTGTAGGATTATTTCAGGAGCATGACTGACGTGGTATAAGTGGACTCCCTGTGCAAGTGTCCTCTATTAAGGAATAAGAAAGGTATATCAGATTCACTTTACGGTAGCCATAGAGATAAGAGTATGAAAATTATCGGACTTGCCTCGCTTGTAGGATTATTTGAGGAGCATGACTGACGTGGTATAAGTGGACTCCATGTGCAAGTGTCCTCTATTAAGGAATAAGAAAGGTATATCAGATTCACTTTACGGTAGCCATAGAGATAGCAGTATGAGAATTATTGTACTTGCCTCGCTTGTAGGATTATTTGAGGAGCATGACTGACGTGGTATAAGTGGACTCCCTGTGCAAGTGTCCTCTATTAAGGAATAAGAAAGGTATATCAGATTCACTTTACGGTAGCCATAGAGATAAGGGTATGAAAATTATCGGACTTGCCTCGCTTGTAGGATTATTTGAGGAGCATGACTGACGTGGTATAAGTGGACTCCCTGTGCAAGTGTCCTCTAATAAGGAATAAGAAAGGTATATCAGATTCACTTTACGGTAGCCATAGAGATAAGAGTATGAGAATTATTGTACTTGCCTCGCTTGTAGGATTATTTGAGGAGCATGATTGACGTGGTATAAGTGGACTCCCTGTGCAAGTGTCCTCTATTAAGGAATAAGAAAGGTATATCAGATTCACTTTACGGTAGTCATAGAGATAGGAATATGAAAATTATCGGACTTGCCTCGCTTGTAGGATATTTCAGGAGCATGACTGACGTGGTATAAGTGGAATATCTGTGCAAGTGTCCTCTATTAAGGAATAAGAAAGGTATATCAGATTCACTTTACGGTAGCCATAGAGATAAGAGTATGAAAATTATCGGACTTGCCTCGCTTGTAGGATTATTTCAGGAGCATGACTGACGTGGTATAAGTGGAATCCCTGTGCAAGTGTCCTCTATTAAGGAATAAGAAAGGTATATCAGATTCACTTTACGGTAGCCATAGAGATAGGAGTATGAAAATAATCGGACTTGCCTCGCTTGTAGGATTATTTCAGGAGCATGACTGACGTGGTATAAGTGGACTCCCTGTGCAAGTGTCCTCTATTAAGGAATAAGAAAGGTATATCAGATTCACTTTACGGTAGCCATAGAGATAAGAGTATGAAAATTATCGGACTTGCCTCGCTTGTAGGATAATTTGAGGAGCATGACTGACGTGGTATAAGTGGACTCCATGTGCAAGTGTCCTCTATTAAGGAATAAGAAAGGTATATCAGATTCACTTTACGGTAGCCATAGAGATAGGAGTATGAGAATTATTGTACTTGCCTCGCTTGTATAATTATTTGAGGAGCATGACTGACGTGGTATAAGTGGACTCCCTGTGCAAGTGTCCTCTATTAAGGAATAAGAAAGGTATATCAAAATTCACTTTACGGTAGCCATAGAGATAGGAGTATGAGAATTATTGTACTTGCCTCGCTTGTAGGATTATTTGAGGAGCATGACTGACGTGGTGTAAGTGGACTCCCTGTGCAAGTGTCCTCTATTAAGGAATAAGAAAGGTATATCAGATTCACTTTACGGTAGCCATAGAGATAAGAGTATGAAAATTATCGGACTTGCCTTGCTTGTAGGATTATTTGAGGAGCATGACTGACGTGGTATAAGTGGACTCCCTGTGCAAGTGTCCTCTATTAAGGAATTAGAAAGGTATATCAGATTTACTTTACGGTAGCCATAGAGATAAGAGTATGAAAATTATCGGACTTGCCTCGCTTGTAGGATTATTTGAGGAGCATGACTGACGTGGTATAAGTGGACTCCCTGTGCAAGTGTCCTCTATTAAGGAATAAGAAAGGTATATCAGATTCACTTTACGGTAGCCATAGAGATAAGAGTATGAAAATTATCGGACTTGCCTCGCTTGTAGGATTATTTGAGGAGCATGACTGACGTGGTATAAGTGGACTCCCTGTGCAAGTGTCCTCTATTAAGGAATAAGAAAGGTATATCAGATTCACTTTACGGTAGCCATAGAGATAAGAGTATGAAAATTATCGGACTTGCCTCGCTTGTAGGATTATTTGAGGAGCATGAATGACGTGGTATAAGTGGACTCCCTGTGCAAGTGTCCTCTATTAAGGAATAAGAAAGGTATATCAGATTCACTTTACGGTAGCCATAGAGATAAGAGTATGAAAATTATCGGACTTGCCTCGCTTGTAGGATTATTTGAGGAGCATGACTGACGTCGTATAAGTGGACTCCCTGTGCAAGTGTCCTCTATTAAGGAATAAGAAAGGTATATCAGATTCACTTTACGGTAGTCATAGAGATAAGAGTATGAAAATTATCGGACTTGCCTCGCTTGTAGGATTATTTGAGGAGCATGACTGACGTAGTATAAGTGGAATCCCTGTGCATGTGTCCTCTATTAAAGAATAAGAAAGGTATATCAGTTTCACTCTGCGGTAGATATAGAGATAGGAGTATGAAAATTATCGGACTTGCCTCGCGTGTAGCATTATTTGAGGAGCATGACTGACTTGGTATAAGTGGAATCCCTGTGCATGTGTCCTCTATCAAAGAATAAGAATGGTGTATCAGTTTCACTCTACAGTAGCTATGGAGTTAAGAGTATGAGAATTATCGGACTTGCCTCGCGTGTAGGATTATTTGAGGAGCATGACTGACTTGGTATAAGTGGAATCACTGTGCATGTGTCCTCTATCAAAGAATAAGAACGGTATATCAGTTTCACTCTGCGGTAGCTATAGAGATAAGAGTATGAAAATTAACGGACTTGCCTCGCGTGTAGGATTGTTTGAGGAGCATGACTGACGTGGTATAAGTGGACTCCCTGTGCAAGTGTCCTCTATTAAGGAATAAGAAAGGTATATCAGATTCACTTTACGGTAGCCATAGAGATAAGAGTATGAAAATTATCGGACTTGCCTCGCTTGTAGGATTATTTGAGGAGCATGACTGACGTGGTATAAGTGGACTCCCTGTGCAAGTGTCCTCTATTAAGGAATAAGAAAGGTATATCAGATTCACTTTACGGTAGCCATAGAGATAAGAGTATGAAAATTATCGGACTTGCCTCGCTTGTAGGATTATTTGAGGAGCATGAATGACGTGGTATAAGTGGACTCCCTGTGCAAGTGTCCTCTATTAAGGAATAAGAAAGGTATATCAGATTCACTTTACGGTAGTCATAGAGATAGGAGTATGAAAATTATCGGACTTGCCTCGCTTGTAGGATTATTTCAGGAGCATGACTGACGTGGTATAAGTGGACTCCCTGTGCAAGTGTCCTCTCTTAAGGAATAAAAAAGGTATATCAGATTCACTTTACGGTAGCCATAGAGATAAGAGTATGAAAATTATCGGACTTGCCTCGCTTGTAGGATTATTTGAGGAGCATGACTGACGTGGTATAAGTGGACTCCCTGTGCAAGTGTCCTCTATTAAGGAATAAGAAAGGTATATCAGATTCACTTTACGGTAGCCATAGAGATAGGAGTATGAAAATTATCGGACTTGCCTCGCTTGTAGGATTATTTGAGGAGCATGACTGACGTGGTCTAAGTGGACTCCCTGTGCAAGTGTCCTCTATTAAGGAATAAGAAAGGTATATCAGATTCACTTTACGGTAGCCATAGAGATAAGAGTATGAAAATTATCGGACTTGCCTTGCTTGTAGGATTATTTGAGGAGCATGACTGACGTGGTATAAGTGGACTCCCTGTGCAAGTGTCCTCTATTAAGGAATTAGAAAGGTATATCAGATTCACTTTACGGTAGCCATAGAGATAAGAGTATGAAAATTATCGGACTTGCCTCGCTTGTAGGATTATTTGAGGAGCATGACTGACGTGGTATAAGTGGACTCCCTGTGCAAGTGTCCTCTATTAAGGAATAAGAAAGGTATATCAGATTCACTTTACGGTAGCCATAGAGATAAGAGTATGAAAATTATCGGACTTGCCTCGCTTGTAGGATTATTTGAGGAGCATGACTGACGTGGTATAAGTGGACTCCCTGTGCAAGTGTCCTCTATTAAGGAATAAGAAAGGTATATCAGATTCACTTTACGGTAGCGATAGAGATAAGAGTATGAAAATTATCGGACTTGCCTCGCTTGTAGGATTATTTGAGGAGCATGAATGACGTGGTATAAGTGGACTCCCTGTGCAAGTGTCCTCTATTAAGGAATAAGAAAGGTATATCAGATTCACTTTACGGTAGTCATAGAGATAGGAGTATGAAAATTATCGGACTTGCCTCGCTTGTAGGATTATTTCAGGAGCATGACTGACGTGGTATAAGTGGACTCCCTGTGCAAGTGTCCTCTATTAAGGAATAAAAAAGGTATATCAGATTCACTTTACGGTAGCCATAGAGATAAGAGTATGAAAATGATCGGACTTGCCTCGCTTGTAGGATTATTTGAGGAGCATGACTGACGTGGTATAAGTGGACTCCCTGTGCAAGTGTCCTCTATTAAGGAATAAGAAAGGTATATCAGATTCACTTTACGGTAGCCATAGAGATAGGAGTATGAAAATTATCGGACTTGCCTCGCTTGTAGGATTATTTGAGGAGCATGACGGACGTGGTCTAAGTGGACTCCCTGTGCAAGTGTCCTCTATTAAGGAATAAGAAAGGTATATCAGATTCACTTTACGGTAGCCATAGAGATAAGAGTATGAAAATTATCGGACTTGCCTCGCTTGTAGGATTATTGAGGAGCATGACTCACGTCGTATAAGTGGACTCCCTGTGCAAGTGTCCTCTATTAAGGAATAAGAAAGGTATATCAGATTCACTTTACGGTAGTCATAGAGATAAGAGTATGAAAATTATTGTACTTGCCTCGCTTGTAGGATTATTTGAGGAGCATGACTGACGTAGTATAAGTGGAATCCCTGTGCATGTGTCCTCTATTAAAGAATAAGAAAGGTATATCAGTTTCACTCTGCGGTAGATATAGAGATAGGAGTATGAAAATTATCGGACTTGCCTCGCGTGTAGCATTATTTGAGGAGCATGACTGACTTGGTATAAGTGGAATCCCTGTGCATGTGTCCTCTATCAAAGAATAAGAATGGTGTATCAGTTTCACTCTACAGTAGCTATGGAGTTAAGAGTATGAGAATTATCGGACTTGCCTCGCGTGTAGGATTGTTTGAGGAGCATGACTGACGTGGTATAAGTGGACTCCCTGTGCAAGTGTCCTCTATTAAGGAATAAGAAAGGTATATCAGATTCACTTTACGGTAGCCATAGAGATAAGAGTATGAAAATTATCGGACTTGCCTCGCTTGTAGGATTATTTGAGGAGCATGACTGACGTGGTATAAGTGGACTCCCTGTGCAAGTGTCCTCTATTAAGGAATAAGAAAGGTATATCAGATTCACTTTACGGTAGCCATAGAGATAAGAGTATGAAAATTATCGGACTTGCCTCGCTTGTAGGATTATTTGAGGAGCATGAATGACGTGGTATAAGTGGACTCCCTGTGCAAGTGTCCTCTATTAAGGAATAAGAAAGGTATATCAGATTCACTTTACGGTAGTCATAGAGATAGGAGTATGAAAATTATCGGACTTGCCTCGCTTGTAGGATTATTTCAGGAGCATGACTGACGTGGTATAAGTGGACTCCCTGTGCAAGTGTCCTCTCTTAAGGAATAAAAAAGGTATATCAGATTCACTTTACGGTAGCCATAGAGATAAGAGTATGAAAATTATCGGACTTGCCTCGCTTGTAGGATTATTTGAGGAGCATGACTGACGTGGTATAAGTGGACTCCCTGTGCAAGTGTCCTCTATTAAGGAATAAGAAAGGTATATCAGATTCACTTTACGGTAGCCATAGAGATAGGAGTATGAAAATTATCGGACTTGCCTCGCTTGTAGGATTATTTGAGGAGCATGACTGACGTGGTCTAAGTGGACTCCCTGTGCAAGTGTCCTCTATTAAGGAATAAGAAAGGTATATCAGATTCACTTTACGGTAGCCATAGAGATAAGAGTATGAAAATTATCGGACTTGCCTTGCTTGTAGGATTATTTCAGGAGCATGACTGACGTGGTATAAGTGGACTCCCTGTGCAAGTGTCCTCTATTAAGGAATTAGAAAGGTATATCAGATTCACTTTACGGTAGCCATAGAGATAAGAGTATGAAAATTATCGGACTTGCCTCGCTTGTAGGATTATTTGAGGAGCATGACTGACGTGGTATAAGTGGACTCCCTGTGCAAGTGTCCTCTATTAAGGAATAAGAAAGGTATATCAGATTTACTTTACGGTAGCCATAGAGATAAGAGTATGAAAATTATCGGACTTGCCTCGCTTGTAGGATTATTTGAGGAGCATGACTGACGTGGTATAAGTGGAATCCCTGTGCATGTGTCCTCTATCAAAGAATAAGAATGGTGTATCAGTTTCACTCTACAGTAGCTATGGAGTTAAGAGTATGAGAATTATCGGACTTGCCTCGCGTGTAGGATTATTTGAGGAGCATGACTGACTTGGTATAAGTGGAATCACTGTGCATGTGTCCTCTATCAAAGAATAAGAACGGTATATCAGTTTCACTCTGCGGTAGCTATAGAGATAAGAGTATGAAAATTAACGGACTTGCCTCGCGTGTAGGATTGTTTGAGGAGCATGACTGACGTGGTATAGGTCTAATCCCTGTGCATGTGTTCTCTATCAAAGAATAAGAACGGTATATCAGTTTCACTCTACGGTAGCAATAGAGATAAGAGTATGAGAATTATCGGACTTGCCTCGCGTGTAGCATTATTTGAGGAGCATGACTGACTTGGTATAAGTGGAATCCCTGTGCATGTGTCCTCTATCAAAGAATAAGAATGGTGTATCAGTTTCACTCTACAGTAGCTATGGAGTTAAGAGTATGAGAATTATCGGACTTGCCTCGCGTGTAGGATTATTTGAGGAGCATGACTGACTTGGTATAAGTGGAATCACTGTGCATGTGTCCTCTATCAAAGAATAAGAACGGTATATCAGTTTCACTCTGCGGTAGCTATAGAGATAAGAGTATGAAAATTAACGGACTTGCCTCGCGTGTAGGATTGTTTGAGGAGCATGACTGACGTGGTATAAGTGGAATCCCTGTGCATGTGTCCTCTATCAAAGAATAAGAATGGTATATCAGTTTCACTCTGCGGTAGCCATAGAGATAGGAGTATGAAAATTATCGGACCTGCCTCGCGTGTTGATTATTTGAGGAGCATGACTGACGTGGTATAAGTGGAATCCCTGTGCATGTGTCCTCTATCAAAGAATAAGAATGGTATATCAGTTTCACTCTGCGGTAGCCATAGAGATAGGAGTATGAAAATTATCGGACCTGCCTCGCGTGTTGATTATTTGAGTAGCATGACTGACGTGGTATAAGTGGAATCCCTGTGCATGTGTCCTCTATCAAAGAATAAGAATGGTATATCAGTTTCACTCTGCGGTAGCTATAGAGATAAGGGTATGAGAATTATCGGACTTACCTCGCGTGTAGGAGTATTTGAGGAGCATGGCTGACGTGGTATAAGTGGAATCCCTGTGCATGTGTCCTCTATCAAAGAATAAGAATGGTATATCAGTTTCACTCTGCGGTAGCTATAGAGATAAGAGTATGAGAATTAACGGACTTGCCTCGCTTGTAGGATTATTTGAGGAGCATGACTGACGTGGTATAAGTGGAATCCCTGTGCATGTGTCCTCTATTAAATAATAAGAACGGTATATCAGTTTCACTCTGCGGTAGCTATAGAGATAAGAGTATGAAAATTATCGGACCTGCCTCGCGTGTTGATTATTTGAGGAGCATGACTGACGTGGTATAAGTGGAATCCCTGTGCATGTGTCCTCTATCAAAGAATAAGAATGGTATATCAGTTTCACTCTGCGGTAGCTATAGAGATAGGAGTATGAAAATTATCGGATCTGCCTCGCGTGTTGATTATTTGAGGAGCATGACTGACGTGGTATAAGTGGAATCCCTGTGCATGTGTCCTCTATCAAAGAATAAGAATGGTATATCAGTTTCACTCTGCGGTAGCCATAGAGATAGGAGTATGAAAATTATCGGACCTGCCTCAGGTGTTGATTATTTGAGGAGCATGACTGACGTGGTATAAGTGGAATCCCTGTGCATGTGTCCTCTATCAAAGAATAAGAATGGTATATCAGTTTCACTCTGCGGTAGCTATAGAGATAAGAGTATGAGAATTATCGGACTTACCTCGCGTGTAGGATTATTTGAGGAGCATGGCTGACGTGGTATAAGTGGAATCCCTGTGCATGTGTCCTCTATCAAAGAATAAAAATGGTATATCAGTTTCACTCTGCGGTAGCTATAGAGATAAGAGTATGAGAATTATCGGACTTATCTCGCTTGTAGGATTATCTGAGGAGCATGACAGACGTGGTATAAGTGGAATCCCTGTGCATGTGTTCTCTAATAAAGAATAAGAATGGTATATCAGTTTCACTCTGCGGTAGCTATAGAGATAAGAGTATGAGAATTATCGGACTTACCTCGCATGTAGGATTATTTGAGGAGCATGACTGACGTGGTATAAGTGGAATCCCTGTGCATGTGTCCTCTATTAAAGAATAAGAATGGTATATCAGTTTCACTCTACGGTAGCCATAGAGATAAGAGTATGAGAGATATCTGACTTGCCTCGCGTGTAGGATTATTTGAGGAGCATGACTGACGTGGTATAAGTGGAATCCCTGTGCATGTGTTCTCTATTAAAGAAAAAGAATGGTATATCAGTTTCACTCTGCGGTAGCTATAGAGATAAGAGTATGAGAATTATCGGACTTACCTCGCGTGTAGGATTATTTGAGGAGCATGACTGACGTGGTATAAGTGGAATCCATGTGCATGTGTTCTCTATTAAAGAATAAGAATGGTATATCAGTTTCACTCTGCGGTAGCTATAGAGATAAGAGTATGAGAATTATCGGACTTACCTCGCGTGTAGGATTATTTGAGGAGCATGACTGACGTGGTATAAGTGGAATCCATGTGCATGTGTTCTCTATTAAAGAATAAGAATGGTATATCAGTTTCACTCTGCCGTAGCTATAGAGATAAGAGTATGAGAATTATCGGACTTACCTCGCGTGTAGGATTATTTGAGGAGCATGACTGACGTGGTATAAGTGGAATCCCTGTGCATGTGTTCTCTATTAAAGAATAAGAATGGTATATCAGTTTCACTCTGCGGTAGCTATAGAGATAAGAGTATGAGAATTATCGGACTTACCTCGCGTGTAGGATTATTTGAGGAGCATGACTGACGTGGTATAAGTGGAATCCCTGTGCATGTGTTCTCTATTAAAGAATAAGAATGGTATATCAGTTTCACTCTGCGGTAGCTATAGAGATAAGAGTATGAGAATTATCGGACTTACCTCGCGTGTAGGATTATTTGAGGAGCATGACTGACGTGGTATAAGTGGAAACCCTGTGCATGTGTTCTCTATTAAAGAATAAGAATGGTATATCAGTTTCACTCTGCGGTAGCTATAGAGATAAGAGTATGAGAATTATCGGACTTACCTCGCGTGTAGGATTATTTGAGGAGCATGACTGACGTGGTATAAGTGGAATCCCTGTGCATGTGTTCTCTATTAAAGAATAAGAATGGTATATCAGTTTCACTCTGTGGTATCTATAGAGATAAGAGTATGAGAATTATCGGACTTACCTCGCGTGTAGGATTATTTGAGGAGCATGACTGACGTGGTATAAGTGGAATCCCTGTGCATGTGTTCTCTATTAAAGAATAAGAATGGTATATCAGTTTCACTCTGCGGTAGCTATAGAGATAAGAGTATGAGAATTATCGGACTTACCTCGCGTGTAGGATTATTTGAGGAGCATGACTGACGTGGTATAAGTGGAATCCCTGTGCATGTGTTCTCTATTAAAGAATAAGAATGGTATATCAGTTTCACTCTGCGGTAGCTATAGAGATAAGAGTATGAGAATTATCGGACTTACCTCGCGTGTAGGATTATTTGAGGAGCATGACTGACGTGGCATAAGTGGAATCCCTGTGCATGTGTTCTCTATTAAAGAATAAGAATGGTATATCAGTTTCACTCTGCGGTAGCTATAGAGATAAGAGTATGAGAATTATCGGACTTACCTCGCGTGTAGGATTATTTGAGGAGCATGACTGACGTGGTATAAGTGGAATCCCTGTGCATGTGTTCTCTATTAAAGAATAAGAATGGTATATCAGTTTCACTCTACGGTAGCCATAGAGATAAGAGTATGAGAGTTATCGGACTTGCCTCGCGTGTAGGATTATTTGAGGAGCATGACTGACGTGGTATAAGTGGACTCCCTGTGCAAGTGTCCTCTATTAAGGAATAAGAAAGGTATATCAGTTTC
>JBAIZL010000003.1:86274541-86312041 GCA_036971475.1 Prosapia bicincta | reverse complement strand
AAAATAAATAAATAAATAAATATATATATATATATATATATATATATACAGTATATATATATATATATGAAGTTGATATATTACTATTGTAAATACTTTTATCCACCACTAAGTGCAATAATTTTACCTTGTTGTGATTGCTTAGTGGTGGATAAAAGTATTTACAATAGTAATATATCAACTTCATAAAGTCAGTGCAACGGAAAAATAATGGACAACGTAAAGTATCAATATATATATATATATATATATATATATATATATATATATATATTATTAATTGTAAATAATTTTTTCCACCAATAAGTGCAATAATTTAAAGTCAATAAATTTAAGTAACGGAAAAATAATGGACAACGTGAAATATATATATATTTTTTTCTTTGCAACACCGTTTGCTTGTATTCACTTATTACTTTCACTATATGTACTTAAACAAGAATCTTACTTGGCATAAATACCAAGTAAGATTCTTGTTTAAGTACATATAGTGAAACTAATACACACACACACACACACACACACACACACACACACACACACACACACATATATATATATATATATATATATATATATATATATATATATATATATAGATAGATAGATTTTTTGGACTAGGAGACTGACAGACTTACCTTGGTAAGAGTACACTCTGTAATCTTGAAATAGAAACACATAAAAGCACTTAAACAATGAAATATTTCAACCACACAGTGGTCTTTGTCAATTGATTGACAAAGACCACTGTGTGGTTGAAATATACACATTGTTTAAGTGCTTTTATGTGTTTCTATTTCAAGACTACAGAGTGGACTCTTACCAAGGTAAGTCTGTCAGTCTCCTAGTCCAAAAAATCTAAATAATTTTTACCAACCAAAACTAACCTAAATATATATATATATATATATATATATATATATATATATATATAGGGGCCCTATACATGGTATGCTAGTAGAAGACTTGTGGTTATTGGTTATTGCATCAACACACATATCTCGATACTGCATTGCATAGCATTTTACGGTCGCATTCACAAGCTAAGCTGGGGATAGTGGCTGCCCATGCTTTCAAAATAAAAAGACAAGTACTTTTACTGTATTTAGGGTAGGGTAAGTCTTATAAAGATACAGTATTATGTCTAGAATTGATATTTTAATGTCGATAATTACAATTTTAACATCTAAAACAATTTTATTAAAACCAAAAAATACTACAAATACCAGTCCGAGTTATATGGAGATCGGGAATGAACAGGTTCAAAATATTGAGGTTCTACTGTACCACAAATACAATTCAATTACTGTCATGTTTTTGATTTGGGAATTGAAGTTCTGTAAATTATCATTTTATGATGATATTTTAAAACACGATTTCCTTTTTTTTTAATTAGGAACATTGACAGTAAGAAGGTTTAAGAAATAATTTATTAAGAGTGTAATTATAATTAAACGTAAATTATTTAAAAATAATAGGGCTAACACACTCCAAAGTAAATAAACATTTCACACACACATTTTTCTGTACTTTGGTGTTGGCATTTATTATAATTATCAGGCTTGTGTCTTGAGAATTATTGCTCAAGTCGGTTGTGTCTAATATTTCTTAAACTAAAAAAACCTTGTTGAAAAAAATTACATAAACTAATTTGTCTTTCAACTTGTTTTTCCAATTTGCACTGACCAAACATGTTTTAACAGGGAAGTTTCACCAATGAGCACCACGCCTATAACACACCATTAACTTCTATTTAGCACTTTTCACCAAATCATACACTTTTTAACGCATAGTCTTTCTGATCACTCTCAGGATTCTGTCCCACAATTATCCTCAGGAAAACTACATGTGCAACTAGAGGAACAATGGTGATGTATGGGTTTTATCATAAACTTGTTTTATAAAACCTCACTAAACTTGGCTGTCACATATAATATATATATATATATATGGTGAAATAAAATAATTTTCATAAACAAGAATATATATATATATATATATATATATATATATATATATATATATATATATATATATATATATATAGATAGATAGATAGATATATATGAAGTTAATATATTACTATTGTAAGTAATTTTATCCACCATTAAGTGCAATGATTTTACCTTGAGTGATGAGGCGCCTTTCGGTCACTTGACCATTGTCGAATCACTCAAAAGTGAATCGACAATGGTCAAGTGACCGAAAGGCCCCTCATCACTCAAGGTAAAATCATTGCACTTAATGGTGGATAAAATTACTTACAATAGTAATATATTAACTTCATAAAGTCAGTGCAATGGAAAAACAATGGATAACGTAAAATATCAAGAATATATATATATATATATATATATATATATATATATATATATATATATATATATATATATATATTATAATAATCATATATTAACATTATTGATTTTTACAAACCTAATTAGTTTGTAAATGTTGTCCATTTTTTTTCTGTTGCACTGACTTCATAAAGTTAATATTGTTAATTGTAAACAATTATTCCAACACTAAGTGCAATTATTTTACCTCATATGGTGAGGCACCTTTCGGTCACTTGACCATTGATGAATCACTCTGTGACCGAATCACAAAATTAACAATAATAACTTTATATATATATATATATATATATATATATATATATATATATATATATATATGAATTTGTCTCTTTATGCAAACAACTTGACTGGCAAGACAACTGAAGATAATTGATTTTTCATGTCATAATACCTACAAATATTTATTAAGTATTTGTCTTTCTGTTCAGTAAGTTGAAGAATGCAATCTTCTAATCTCAGAAGATATTACTGAACAGTAAAATACCCAACTATTGAAGGCAGAGTAATAATAAGGGAGATATATTGATTAATAATGGGAATTTTTATGCAAATATTTCAGGACATTTGGGTCATCATAAATATTATATGTTCTAAATGCATCACATTGGGGATATTAAACAATATGATGAAAGATAATAATTTGAATACACCTATAAAATGGGTTGGTCTTAAAAACTATTTCTAAACAATGTTAAAGCAGAACAAAAACCTATTACTCACTATGGATGTTTTTATTGACATATGAGGACGATATGAGTTGACAATGAGACACATCTTTCAATATTCCTCAATTTTTAGAAACATAAGGGCAACATCAGTAGACAAGTGCAATAAACTTATATATTCGTATGTTCAAGTGTTTTTATTTAGAAATTCTCATTAAAAGCTATGTACAGTAGTAGTTGGATAATTCGAACCAAGTAATTGTGTCAAGACATTATAATTTGTTATTCATGAGGTGGAAACTGTCTTTAAAAAAATGTCACATTCCTATAGTGAGAAGGATAGTGTTTACATTTTTATATAATAAGGTGATAATATCTAACAGTGCTTTGAGAAGGACCACACAAGAGGCATTTGTACCTAGAACAAAACGTTTAATTTAAAGGAGCCTGCTGTTGTGGAAGTGTTTATAAAAGGTAAGCAAAGAGTTATGTTATTAGTTGGGGGCAATATAGATGGCATAGAAATGTTGCCTTTAATGGTGATAGGGGAATCTGGTTATCATAGAAGTTTTAAAAATATACATTGCAAACCACTCTTTTACAAAGCAAATAAAAAAGCTTGAATGCCATGAGAGCTGTATAAATAGTGGCTGCTAAAACTCAACAAAACCTTCCGTAAACAGAAAAATATTCATTCTGTTTGTTGACAACTATACTGCACATAGCACTATCCTACTTATGGCCAATGTTAAGGTTATTTGACCTCCACCCTCCTGACGTTTACCTCAGCTATACAGTCAATGGATCAAGGCGTTAAAAAAAAAGTTTTGCATTTCTAACAGAGGATTGTTGTACATTTGTGTTTGACAGGTTTGTTGGAAATCATGAACATAATATTCAAAATTAATTTTCTTAAAGCAGCAAGAATGTGCCATAGGGCATGGTCCAAAACTACTGAAATGACAATAACAATTTGTTTTACGAAAGCAAATGTTTTACGGATTCGTAAGAAAATCTGACCAAGTATCCACAAGTATCCAAAGGATGTTCTAATTGAAATTGTTTCCCTTGGATCTGTCACGTGGACTAGCAATAAGGACATCACCTTTGAAGGGTATGTTAATTTATATAAACATGTAGAAGTATATGGGGAACTTTATGATCAAGGCATTGCATTAGAAGTGAAAAAGAAAAAAAGTGCCAAGTTGTCAGAATAAGAAGAAGATCAAACTGAAGTTGATTATTCCTGAATCTCTACAACATCAGAGGCTTTGTGTGAGTTTTGGCGGTACAATGAAGCTCAAGTCTATGTTAGTGATGGCGTTTTCCACTCCTTAAATGTACTTGAGGATTTCACAAATGTAAGAATTAATTCTTCGAGACAATTGAACATATCTATCCCTAACTTACTCTGTATGTACATATTGTATGCTTGTAATTTTCTTGATATTGTTGACTAAAGTAGTTGTAAATGGTTAATAATTATACTTTTTATAAACACACTATGCCTAACTTGACTCCTTATACAAATTAGAGTGTTTATTTATATATGTGTGTGTGGTCTATCTTTAAAAAAAACATTGACCAGTGACAGTAACCTTAAGAGAGCAGCATTGACTGCTGCAATGGTTGTCATAGACACAAGAACCTCCAGTGCTTTTGATTAAAAAGGGTGTTTTCGAACTTTAATCATTCAAATTTTTTCATTAGTCCCATCAGCTTCGAATTATCCAAGTTCTACTGTATTATTGTTGTAAAAATTGGATATACAACTTTGTGCTCAGTTAAGTCAAAAAGATTAGGAATCTAATACTAACTGTTTTTTTCTGATTCAGGTTTGAAATTTGGTGCTAAAAGAGGTTTAAGTAGTGTCCAACATATCAGCTCAATATTTCTGCAATTTTATCTCCCACGACTGTCTTCTTTGATCTTATGAGTCAAGAATCTACTGTTATTCGGGGATTCACTAAAGTGGTCTTAAGATAATTAGATTAAAATATTTAGAATAATTAATTTATCTATTTCAATTAATGCCAGAGAAAAATTAGTGGGTTTTGTTTCAGAAATACCTAAGATGGGTTACGCTAGGTAAAATTACAAGTAGTTTTTATTTTTTAGTATAACGATAAAGGAAATAACTTATTAGTTTAAGATACATAAAAATGATATTAAGAACCGATATATATATTATGTAGACACGGTAGTTGATGTCTAAAGAAAATATCATTTACTGACTAATACACCAAAACTTACTTAGGTATTGTAGTCGTTAAAAGAGTTGTTCCATTCTTGACTGATGAGATTAAAAATGTGACACAGATAGTCACAGGATATCTGTGACTTGTTGTTTGGCTTCAGTGTAGTGTAAACTACATTTTTTAAAAGGCTGGCTATCAGTTTTTGTAGATTACCTACGTGCAAGCTGATAGTTTTGCCCAGAACTTCCTTTTTATATCTTGTGAGTCAAGAGTAATTAGTGAGGTTTATTCTTGGAATTCACTAGACATATTTTAGGATTATTATAATCCATTATTTGTGCTTCTGTTAGTATTAGGGAAAAGTTGATACTTGTTCAGAGTTCATTAGAATAGGGTGCTTGAAAAAATATTTGTTTTCCTTAAGTGTTATTAAAAGGGAATCACTGATTTGTTTCAGGGTGTACTAAGAAAATATTACGAACTGTTTGAATTTATATGTACGCAGTAATTAATGTTTAAACAAAATGTAATGTTGCGAATAATACAGCAAAATTTTGCTTACGTATGGTAGTCTTTACAAGTATTGTTCCCAATCTTGACTGATGAGATTAAAAATTGTGACACAGATAGTCACAGGGCATCTGTGACTTGTTGTTTGGCTCCAATGTAGTGTAAATTACATTGTTTAAAAGGCTGACTATCAGTTTTTGTAGATTAGCTACGTGCAAGCTGATAGTTTTGCCCAGAACTTCCTTTTTTGATCATGTGAGTCAAGAGTAATTAGTGAGGTTTTTTCTTGGAATTCCCTAGAGATATTTAGGAATATTAAAATCTATTATTTGTGATTCTGTTATTACTGAAAATTTGTTGCTTTACGGAATTCATTAGAATTGGGTGCTAAAAAAGAAACTTGTTTTTCTTTAAAGTTTGGAATAGAAAATGACATATTTGTTTCAGGATACGCAAAGAAAATATTAGGAACTGTTAGTAATTATATATACGCAGTAATTCATGTTTAAACAAAATGTAATTTAGCGAGTAATACGGCAAAATATGCATAGGTATTGTAGTCTTTACAAGTATTGTTCCCAATCTTGACTGATGAGATTAAAAAATGTGACACAGGTAGTTGCAGGACATCTGTGACTTGTTGTTTGGCTTCAATGTAGTGTAAACTACATTGTTTAAAAGGCTGACTATCAGTTTTTGTAGATTAGCTACGTGCAAGCTGATAGTTTTGGCCAGAACTTCCTTTTTTTCATCTTGTGAGTCAAGATATTTCAGAATTATTACAAGCCATTATTTGTGCTTCTCCTATTAAGGATAAATTGTTACTTTACAGAATTCATTAGAATTGGATGCTAAAAAAAATATTTTTGTTTAGAATTTGGAGAAGAAAATGACATATTTGTTTCAGGATAGGCAAAGAAAATATTAGGAACTGCTTGATTTTATATGTACGCAGTAATTAATGTTTAAACAAAATGTAATTTAGCGAATAATACGGCAAAATATGCTTAGGTATTGTAGTCATTATATGTATTGTTCCCATTCTTGACTGATGAGATTAAAAAAGGTGACACAGATAGTCGCAGGGCATCTGTGACTTGTCGTTTGGCTTCAATGTAGTGTAAACTATATTGTTTAAAAGGCTGACTATCAGTTTTTGTAGATTAGCTACGTGCAAGCTGATAGTTTTGCCCAGAACTTCCTTTTTTGATCATTTGAGTCAGGAGTAATTAGTGAGGTTTATTCTTGGAATTCACTAGACATATTTTAGGATTATTATAATCCATTATTTGTGCTTCTGTTAGTCTTAGGGAAAAGTTGTTACTTGTTCAGAGTTCATTAGAATAGGGTGCTTGGAAAAAATAATTGTTTTCCTTAAGTGTTATTAAAAGGGAATCACTGATTTGTTTCAGGGTGTACTAAGAAAATATTAAGAACTGTTTGACTTTATATGTACGCAGTAATTAATGTTTAAACAAAATGTAATTTAGCGAATAATACGGCAAAATATGCTTAGGTATTGTAGTCATTATATGTATTGTTCCCATTCTTGACTGATGAGATTAAAAAAGGTGACACAGATAGTCGCAGGGCATCTGTGACTTGTTGTTTGGCTTCAATGTAGTGTAAACTATATTGTTTAAAAGGCTGACTATCAGTTTTTGTAGATTAGCTACGTGCAAGCTGATAGTTTTGCCCAGAACTTCCTTTTTTGATCTTGTGAGTCAAGATATTTTAGAATTATTATAATCCATTATTTGTGCTTCTGCTATTAAGGATAAATTGTTACTTTACAGAATTCATTAGAATTGGGTGCTTAAAAAAATATTTTTCTTTAGAATTTGGAGAAGAAAATGACATATTTGTTTCAGGATACGCAAAGAAAATATTAGGAACTGCTTGGTTTTATATGTACGCAGTAATTAATGTTTAAACAAAATGTAATTTAGCGAATAATACGGCAAAATATGCTTAGGTATTGTAGTCATTATATGTATTGTTCCCATTCTTGACTGATGAGATTAAAAAAGGTGACACAGATAGTCGCAGGGCATCTGTGACTTGTTGTTTGGCTTCAATGTAGTGTAAACTATATTGTTTAAAAGGCTGACTATCAGTTTTTGTAGATTAGCTACGTGCAAGCTGATAGTTTTGCCCAGAACTTCCTTTTTTGATCTTGTGAGTCAAGATATTTTAGAATTATTATAATCCATTATTTGTGCTTCTGCTATTAAGGATAAATTGTTACTTACAGAATTCATTAGAATTGGGCGCTTAAAAAAATATTTTTCTTTAGAATTTGGAGAAGAAAATGACACATTTGTTTCAGGATACGCAAAGAAAATATTAGGAACTGCTTGATTTTATATGTACTAAGTAATTAATGTTTAAGCAAAATGTAATTTAGCGAATAATACGGCAAAATATGCTTAGGTATTGTAGTCATTATATGTATTGTTCCCATTCTTGACTGATGAGATTAAAAAAGGTGACACAGATAGTCACAGGGCATCTGTGACTTGTTGTTTGGCTTCAATGTAGTGTAAACTATATTGTTTAAAAGGCTGACTATCAGTTTTTGTAGATTAGCTACGTGCAAGCTGATAGTTTTGCCCAGAACTTCCTTTTTTGATCATTTGAGTCAAGAGTAATTAGTGAGGTTTATTCTTGGAATTCACTAGACATATTTTAGGATTATTATAATCCATTATTTGTGCTTCTGTTAGTATTAGGGAAAAGTTGTTACTTGTTCAGAGTTCATTAGAATAGGGTACTTGGAAAAAATAATTGTTTTCCTTAAGTGTTATTAAAAGGGAATCACTGATTTGTTTCAGGGTGTACTAAGAAAATATTAAGAACTGTTTGACTTTATATGTACGCAGTAATTAATGTTTAAACAAAATGTAATTTAGCGAATAATACGGCAAAATATGCTTAGGTATTGTAGTCATTATATGTATTGTTCCCATTCTTGACTGATGAGATTAAAAAAGGTGACACAGATAGTCGCAGGGCATCTGTGACTTGTTGTTTGGCTTCAATGTAGTGTAAACTATATTGTTTAAAAGGCTGACTATCAGTTTTTGTAGATTAGCTACGTGCAAGCTGATAGTTTTGTCCAGAACTTCCTTTTTTGATCTTGTGAGTCAAGATATTTTAGAATTATTATAATCCATTATTTGTGCTTCTGCTATTAAGGATAAATTGTTACTTTACAGAATTCATTAGAATTGGGCGCTTAAAAAAATATTTTTCTTTAGAATTTGGAGAAGAAAATGACATATTTGTTTCAGGATACGCAAAGAAAATATTAGAAACTGCTTGATGTTATATGTACGCAGTAATTAATGTTTAAACAAAATGTAATTTAGCGAATAATACGGCAAAATATGCTTAGGTATTGTAGTCATTATATGTATTGTTCCCATTCTTGACTGATGAGATTAAAAAAGGTGACACAGATAGTCGCAGGGCATCTGTGACTTGTTGTTTGGCTTCAATGTAGTGTAAACTATATTGTTTAAAAGGCTGACTATCAGTTTTTGTAGATTAGCTACGTGCAAGCTGATAGTTTTGTCCAGAACTTCCTTTTTTGATCTTGTGAGTCAAGATATTTTAGAATTATTATAATCCATTATTTGTGCTTCTGTTATTAAGGATAAATTGTTACTTTACAGAATTCAATAGAATTGGGTGCTAAAAAAAAATATTTTTCTTTAGAATTTGGAAAAGGAAACGACATATTTGTTTCAGGATACGCAAAAAAAAATATTAGGAACGGTTTGATTTTATATGTACGCAGTAATTAATGTTTAAACAAAATATAATTTAGCGAGTAACACGGCAAAATATGCTTAGGTATTGTAGTAATTATATGTATTGTTCCCATTCTTGACTGTTGAGATTAAAAAAGGTTACACAGATAGTCGTAGTGTGTCTGTCATTTGTGGTTGGGATCTAATTTACTCTAATCTACATTGGTAAAAAGGCTTGCAATCTATCTGTGTGTACTATCTACCCACAAGCAGGTAGTTTCTGCCCCTTGATTAAAATTCTCATAAATAACCTCGAAATCCTTGCAATCATATTAAGACAATAAAAAAGAGCAATGTTCTAAAGTCTTGGTGGAGCTGGATTTGTTGGTGCTTAGAAGACATTCATATACTGCATTTGTTTAAATTGGAACTGGATCCAAATAACAAAAGGACATGAAGAGGATGATTACTTAATATTAAGTAAGTAAACAAACAACTAAAGCTTAAATTTTTATTTGGTACTTTAATTTTCAAACGTTTGTTAGTATTTAGAATCATGTTATATATGTTAAAGGAATTCCTGAATAATAAAAAATCTTCTAGTTTATGAATATTTGATTGTGTTATACAATAATGTACAACTTACAGTATTATGTTAGCAAAATGTAGAGATTATGAAAACATATTCTTCTCAAGTTAATTTATGTAGAATAAAATGAATTTAACAAGATTACAAAACGTACAAAGTTATACAAGTTTAGGCATTTGCTTAAATTTAACAAAGGATACAAATTTTTTTTAGTTAACAATTTTACTAATTGTTTTATGAAAAAATTGTGTTTAATAATATTCTAGTTAAAAATTTACAAGGAATATTTATGTACATAAACTCTTATTGTGTAAATTTATTTCATAAAATTTTCTGAAGTTTTTTTAGATTTAGTTTTTTGTACACTAGCAATTGGAAAACCTGCACTCCTTAGTATTAAATTATTCTTAGTCATTTTTCAAATAAAGTAACATAATTAATATATAATTATTTATAAAACTAATACCTTATTAATTTTCAAAAGTATGTTTGTGAAAAAAACAGTTTTATTATTTCAAATAATAACAGATTTTTTCTACATAATAAAAAAAAAAATGTTGAGTACATAAAATAATAAAATTTAATATATACAGACTATATATGAGCCACTGCATGTTTAGCTGAACAAATCTCAGTCTCAAGTGCTTACTTGCCGACGTGTTTCGAAATAATAGTATGAGTAAGAACTTGACTCAATAAAATATGACTATAAGTACAGATTCACACATGTTCATATTACAACATACTCAACAAAATTAAAAATAAACAAAACCTTCAAACAATCTATAATTTGGAATACAAAACAAACAAAAAATACGTCTCTGACTCACACAAAAACACACAAAGTTACTTCTGCCGTTAGAAAACTCACATACTATTATACAAACGACAAACATATACTTGAAGTAACTTATAGTCCCTAAATAGCAAACAGTCAAGTATATTCTATCCGAAATCAACAAAACAATGTATAACATCTGTCCCTGTTTATACATTGTACAAAAGTGTTTGAATCATTCAACACAAGATTCAAAGAACGTATAGATGTTAAAAGAAACCACTACTTACTGATTTATTCAGCAGACACGTTTTGCGCTAGATCAGCACATTTTTCAATGCTGTGAATTACTGACAAGACTGTTGCTCAGGTGTGTTGTGTTGGTGTGAGTCTGTGATGAATTTTTGTTCTGTGGAGTGTTATTGTTCATAGAGTAGTTGATAATTATAGGTGCTCAAATATAGTGTTTGATAGGGAGTGTGTTTTGTCATTTAGAATGTGTTGTGGATAGTATTTATGGTGTTTATATATCTCATAGATTTCTACTGTGTTAAGTTTTTTGCTTTTATTGATGTAATGTAGGATTTTTAGATTGGTGTCTATGTCAGTCTGTGAATGTAGTATGTTTTGTATGTGTGTGGCCAAATTTGATGTGGGCTGTATCTCTTGTCTGTTTTATGTGTTCTTCATGTCTTGTGGTAAATGTTCTCCCTGTTTGTGCTATGTAAAAGCTGGGACTGTTGTAGCATGTAATCTTGTATACGCCTGCCCTGTCGTGTTTCTCCTGGTGTGTTTTTGAACTGTGTAAGTGTTTTTATTTGTGTTCGATGTTGTGAATAATACTTTGTATTTAAGTTTTAGTGAGTCAATGTGATGTGTTAGCGCGACATGCAAGTGTTATATATTTTTTAGTTTGTGTGTCATTGTTTTTTGTTGTGTTATGTGTATGTTGTTTTTGCGCATTATGTATTGATAATGTCTACTGCATTATCAATACATAATTGATAATTATGGTAGAACCATAAATAACATTCTTGCATTCTTTAAGGAAAGGTGTTTGTAACAGGTAACCTTCATAAATAAAAGGACAGATTGAATCTTGTAATCACAGTTTTTTCTCTTAGTTATAAAACAAATATTTTCTAGTTTACTAATTATCCTACCACAGTCAGTCTTCTGGCATCAGCCTTTTTGAGAATTGGTATAATGTTCTATCTAGCACACATTTGTTCTGTTATATAAGTCAGCATAATAGTCAAAGCATTTGGTTATATTGACAAAATTTGTGTTTTGATTTGCTAGAAAATGACGAATATCAGAATGAAGATTCACCATTCCAATGCCAGCAGCCTTACCAATTAATAGCAACTTTAATCATTGACTTCATCTGTACTGCTCGAAACTGTGTCATTGGGCTAAATATCAGGTATATTTTTTGGAAATTTCTCTTACCTACTCTTTTAGCACAACTGTACATTTTGTAAGATCACAAAATTTTATTTGTATTATAAAATAACCAGTTTTTAATTTGAGATTAACTGTCATTATGTATCTAATATATCTTAAACATTTAATGTGTGGAAACCAGGGTAAAGTGGATAACGTTTTATTAAACCGCTGACAAATCTTGAATAAAGTAAAAAAGATTCTGTCATAGTGTTAAATAACATCTAAAATACATCATCTATTGATAGGAAAATAGTTATTTACTCATCTAAAAAAACAGGGATATAAATAAATCATTTATATATAAATGTCAATTATTCTCTTTGCCCAGGTACCCTAAGCAAAGTGAATAATGTAACCCAGGCAATGTGAATTTTGTACTCATTACCCTGAAAATTGAAAAATGGTGGGATAAAATGCACACAAGCACAAAATATCTCTGTAACATTTAATTTCACAAAATAACTCTTAATTTAAGAGTACACATTACGTCACAAAATTTAAAGCTATATACTTTACACTCTTTAAGTTTTTAACAATAAGTAGAATCAAAAGAAATTATATTGTGTGTCAACTTCATCTGTCGATACATAAACCAAAGAAATATGATCCCAATCCACAACAGTCTGAACAACCTTCATGAGCATATTCAAGACAATGTATCCAATCATCCAGAGGGGGTCGTCTTATTTTTCCTGGAAAATGAAACAATGGTAATCTTTTTTCTGTTTTAAAATTGTGAGTTTTTTCTTATTATTGACAATTGGTATGGTTTTTTCCTTTGTAAGACTTCTTTAAATCCCATTTCTTGCTAAGAGTGGCAAAAAGAATACTGTAAGATTTTGACGACCCTGAAATGGAATTGAAACCATCTTCAATAGATTTTATGGCTAATTTTAAATTTTCTTCAGACCATCTAGCTTGGCTTGTCTTCCATTCATATTTGTATACCATCTGATAAACCAAATTTGGTTTCAGTTTGTTTTAAATAATTTATTTGTTAGTTATATTGTATGATGAGTGAAGTATACATGTAAAATATATATCTGGGCAAAGTAAATTGTAATCCACTTTGCCCGGCCTGCACAATTTTTAAAAAAGTACTGAAATTACCCACAATCTATAAACAATTTTTTTTTGCGAGAAACGCTATGGAAAGGGAAATAAATAAGCAGTAAAGTAACCTTATAACATAAAAGTTTTTTCTTCATTTCGTCTCAGAAAATTTCCAAAGTAGATACCTTGAATAATTTTTTCAGAAGCAACAAATTCAAACAGTACACAGCCCTTGTGCTCAAAACGACACTATGGTGCTGGGTCTTGTGGTGTTTACTTCATTTAGTTCACATATTTGGCCCTTCGAGCGTTAGTAACTCTAGGTAGGAAATTATAGCAAAACATCACTTTGTCTCAACTTCCACTACTTAGTTAATTTACTTCATATTGGAATTAAAATTCAAATATGCACATATTTTGAAATTTTTAAAACCTTTAATAAAACTATATTTAGCTAAGTGAATACGTAATGGCTTACTTGTTCGCGCGTTTCAACACCTTCGTTCCATTTACAAAGCTAACCCTCTACCAATGGTAGGTATCATAGTTAAGTACTTTTTAAATATAGTTTATTCAGTCAATTTAAGTAGATTACATCAACCAACATTTATACAAATATATTTGAGTCAGCATTTATTTGCCCAAAGTCACAGTGAAATGAATTTAGGGCAATTCATCCCTAAAGGGTTTTTACAATTTACCCAAATAAATGTTAGGAATAAAATGTCTTCTTACTTTCTAGTAAATATAACACACTTTCGATTTTTGCATCAAACATTTTTCCTAATTTCAATAAGATATGTTTCTGGTATCAACAATAACAAAAAAACCTTTTGATATCTTCAATGCTCTTATCAAATTCAATGCAATAAATTGATCAAAGATAAAAGAAAACCTCTTACTATTACAAATAATAAAACATATAATTAATCAATTGTTACATATAGTTACAATTTTTAATGCCTAATATCTTTATATTTGATGATCTTATGAATTGGCCTAATAATTTTCACACTTTTGAAATGTAATTCATAAATTTTAAATGGGCTTTTTATCAACTACACCAATAATATTAAACATTCATTTACATTATATACAAAATTTAGTTTCAGAAATTGTTTTTTACATGTCATGTAATTTGTTATTAATATTTTGTCAGTTGCAAACGAAAAAGAATTTTATATAGAATTTTGTAACCAAACTTACCCTTCTGAAGTCTTGAGGCTATACTGATGTGTACTGTCTTTATGTAGTCCACTCAGTAGGAATAGATGGTGTAGTTTCTCTTCTCTTGCCATCTTTAGACACTATAGTCTTGGGTGGTAGCTGCGTATCGGACTCATTCACCAACCCTCTAATGGCCTCTTCCCCAGTCTTCATTCTTGGTATAGATGTTTGAATATACATGAATGTTTTCTATCATGAATTTTAATTCATTAGAAATACTTCAACTTAAGTCAGAAATTATTTTGTTTTAGCAGGGTGTAACGCCCCTTTGCAGAAAATAAACCAATCAATCACTATCCTGTCAAACTCTCGATATTATTAGCATGACTTAATAAAAATATAGCTGCTTGTAACTTTCAGAAATTCCAACTGCAGTTAGTCGCAATGAGTTAAGTTAGATAAATGACCAAAAATCTTAATGGATCTTTATATGCTTTGGCACTTCTCATTTATCTCCCTCCCTTTAACTATTGAGAACTATGTATAAAATATTAAACCTTATATTTAACACAATATATTTTTGTACAAGCCAGGTGTGACGGAATAATGGAGTGATGGGTAATAGAATGTTTACAATCATAACTTATCACTGAGATCTTTAAAATATATTGCAAATGCTTTTGTATTGGTTTTTATAAAGCTTTTTACTTAAAAGTAGTACTTGATTAAAAAGAAACATTTTCTATAGAAAAACTGTAAGGTTTACTTTTGTCTGGTTTCTCTATAACAATGTACATGTTTAGCTCATAAATATGAAAGATACTAGTTACAATATTAATTTCTTATAGCAAAAGGAATTAGTAAAACATATAAAAACAATAACACATAAAAAAATTAGGAGCAGAGAGAAAATAATAAATTGGCAATAAAAACAATTTATTGAAACATTTTGTGTTTTTTTTAACTAGAAAAGTGCTCCAAGAAGATAATGTTAGCATAATGAAGAGGAAAGCGTCTCCAATTTTATCAAGAGTCTCTACCAATAACAACACAGAAAGCAACTTTAATCAACAAGACATCTTTATTGCTACAAAATGACATTGTCCTAAATATAAGGTAAGTTTATCTATAAATATTGTTCACAATTTCTCTTCGGCATGACTCTTTGGCATTACATTATTCCCAGTTTCATAAAACATAAATGTGGCTGTGTTTAGTGAAGAAATATACAAGATGTCATTATTTATACCTCAATAGCAAAGACAGAAAATATTTAAATAATCCTATGAAAACACCATTGATATTTACAAAAAAAACAGACATCGTAGCGGAAGAGACGAAAGCTACAATAGAGTCTTGAGAATTGGAGTCCCGATATTTTCAGCTTCCGTTATATTCGACCCTGTTTCTATTCGACCTTATTTTATATATTTGAAAGTAAATGAAGAGTCAGGCACAAGAAATATTTATATCAATGTGGTGTGCATAGGAAATTATTCGAGTTTCCAAGAAATGGTTATATCATTATGGTATGCAAAGAAAATTATTCGAGTTTCCAAGAAATGGTTATATCAGTAGGTTATATTGAACCTAATTTTCTATACTCAGTAACAGGTTTGAGCAATTTTATTTTTAGTGTTGAATTTGAAAAATGCAAGGTCCAGTAGCTTAATATTTCTTCAAACAAAAAATAATAAATAAATAATTGGTGGTCTAATACTTCAAATTGTTTAGAAGATCCAAAATATTAAATATGTTTGAGCACTATGACATATATTACAGCATTTGAACTTAGCACTTACTTTCATGGTTTTACGAGAACATCAATTGTGGCAAATCCATCCCATTGTGCACTCAGGCCTCAAGAGATACAGAAAAGTATAAATATTAAATATACAAATTAGAAATTATGGTCAATAGAGTACCAGGAATGTATGAACATCCTCAGGTACTAATTAGTTTTGATCTTGTACTCAGTATTAAATTGTTGGCATATAAAGTGTATATACAAACTTTGAGTTTGGTTATGTCAAATGGAAAAACACTCCTTTAAGAACTGTTTTTTTTCTGTTTCAGGTTTGAAAGTCGCAGCTGGGTGAGTCTTAGGTAGTGCCCAACATGTCAGCTTAACATATCCTTCATTATACCTTACTTATTCCCTGCATGTTCATGTTTTACAGAGGTTAGAGAGGGGTGTAATTGTTTCTTGCAGGTGGAGAAGCCCTTTGCATGATGTAGTTAGTTCTTGTTTGCCCTCTCTGCCTATGTCCCTACTAACAATAAGGTATAGTGACATGTCCTCATAATGGAATGGAAGTTTGTTGGCCTGCCGTGCGTTAATAATAATTTCAGTTACGTTGTATGTTCCAATCTATATCCCTCCAATCCACAACACTTACATTACGCTAAACTAACACAAAAATATTTGACAAACTTCTGTTTCGTTATATGTTTGTATACGTATTCATCACTTGGTAAATGTTCAGCTGACATGTTCATTGTTTTTATACTAACTTGGGTGTGTTGTTTCAGCTTTTCAGAGATCTTCAGACTTCTACTGAGTAAGAGACAAATATTTTAAAACTCTTTAAATTGAAATAAAACATACAAACACTTTTTGGATTCAATATTACATGATTATTAAAAATTTTAAATATTTTTTTGTGTTCAAATCTATTAATACTTACTACCTTAATAAATAGGTTTTTATCAATCTAATTTTTTTTTACTGTTAAAGATCTTATAGTAATAGATTATTAATGAAATATTTTTTTTCAAAAATATTGGAAGAATTAGAATTTTATATAAAATTTATAAAAGTAATTAGGAATTTCTATTATTTAATACATTTAGGAAAATTTATTTAGGAAAATTTAGGTTTCAACAAAATTTATTTTCTATAAAAGATTTAATAATTAAATTTCTAGAAAAAACACAGTCTTACTCTCCAAAAATGTAACTACGCAGAACTTCAAGGACCATCACGGATCTACATTATACAAGGTATTTATACAATGTTTTTCTTAATACTTGTGTTCTTTTTCAGGAAAACTTACTATTTAGGATAAACAATCAATTGAGTTAGGGATCGCGTCCCCTCCCCCTATTAGGGTGTTGTAGGACTTGTTGTTCTTCATTTTGTTGTAATATATTATATTTATTAACTAACTTGTACTTTTTGTTTCAGCTATTTGGGCTCTTTTAGTTGTTAGTCTTGTAAAAAAAAAGTAAATTATTATTAATATATCACAAGGCAGTAATATAACATAAGTTGTTAAAGTGTGTTTGTTCTGAATTTTGGTTGATTTTTCTGGAGAAGACATTCATACAAAGAAGAACTAAAGACTATCAAGGAAAAGCTATGGTAAGTAAATCCACACTCATATACTCTTAATTTTGTGAAAAAAAAAACTGACAAAAGTTTGTTCCAGTAGGATCAGGATATTTCGAAGACTCAGCTGTATATTGTGTGACTGGAAGTGGACCCATCAACTGCTTCTCTTCAAAAGGGGGAGGGTCAGGAAGTTAAAGGTTCGTGTAAAAATATATTATTATTTCTTATCAGATATAGTACAAACATTCCTTACAGTATTGGTAAATTCACAAACCATAAAGATATCCTCCTATTGTGTCAGGATTTGGCTTTGTACATTTTCTTACATCTCCAACCCTCAAACAGTATCTTCTATATCATTAAAATGGTTTCTCACATCTTGAAAAAAACTACAAATAATGGTATTTCCTATGTCTGTTCAGTTTTGTATTTACTGTATTAATTACGTCTAAAATGGATTTTCTTGAAGTCACCAACAAAAAGTAATATAAAACAAAATTTTGAGTCAATCAAGAGAGGCTTCAAAATTTAGTTTTTGGGTAGGAATAATTATGGCAGACTGACTACTGGTGGGGGGGGGGATCCTGTCACAAATTGTGTAAAATTTAAATGGTAGTTTTAAGGGCATTTTCACTTCCAGTTTATATAGATATAATAAAGCAAAGGAGTGATTAATTAATATTTTATTGTAGCTCTGTGCATTCCATATTTTGTTGTAAAATTATGAGCATTTCTTTTGCTTTTAAATTTATAACATTTACCATTTTAAGTCATTGGCAATTGCTATCATTTCTTGGTGATGGTATTTAATAAATATTATTGGCTATTTCATTTGATCTCATCACAATTTCTCATCTATTTTATTTACTAGCAAAGCTTAGTGGTGCGTTGACATCCGTATAAAGATTTGTTTGTTATAGCGTACATATTTGTTGAGAATAGCTCACCTTTGTGTTGAATCACTGAAAGTTAAAAACTCCTGATTCAATCAAGAAAACTAAATTTGCAGTTTTTGTGTTGTACATCTTTACGTTATTATACAAACTACCCTTGTTTGTGTTATCTTTCCAAAAAAACCACTACTTATTCATTTATTCAGCAGATGCGTTTTGCGCTAGATAGCACATTTTTCAATGCTGTGAATTACTGACAAGACTGTTGCTCAGATGTGTTGTGTTGGTGTGAGTCTGTGGTGAATTTTTGTTCCGTGGTGTGTTATTGTTTATAGATTAGTTGGTAATTATAGGAACTCAAACATAGTGTTTGATTGGGAGTGTGTTTTGTTGTTTAGAATGTGTTGTGGATAATATTTATGGTGTTTATATATCTCATAGTTTTCTACTGTGTTAAGTTTTTTGCTTTTATTGATGTAATGTGGGATTTTTAGATTGGTGCCTATGTCAGTCTGTGAGTGTAGTATGTTTTGTATGTGTGTGGCCAAATTTGATGTAGGTTGTATCTCTTGTCTGTTTTACGTGTTCTTCATGTCTTGTGGTAAATGTTCTCCCTGCTTGTGCTATGTAAAAGCTGGGACAGTTGTTGCATGTAATCTTGTATACGCCTGCCCTGTTGTGTTTATCCTTGTATGTTTTTGAACTGTGTAGGTGTTTTTATTTGTGTTGGATGTTGTGAATAATACTGTGTATTTAAGTTTGCAAAACGTGGAAGCTACTTTTTGTGATGTGTTGTCGTGACATGTAGGTGTTATATATTTTTGTGTTTGTGTTATTGTTTTTGTTGTGTTATGTGTATGCTGTTTTTTGCGCATTTCATATTATCTATAAAAACCTAAAAATGTAAAACACAAAAACTGCAAGTTTCATAAACTTGAAGTCCAGCCATCCATTTGAAAGAAACTAACCATACTACAAAGCTGCTTATACTAGAACCCACAAAACCATACATCACATTGTTGCATTCTTTAAGGAAAGGTGTTTGTAACAGGTAGGCTTCATAAATAAAAGGAAAGATTGAATCTTGTAATCAAAGTTTTTTCTCTTAGTTATAAAATAAATATTTTCTAGTTTACTAATTATCCTACCATAGTCAGTCTTCTGGCATCAGCTTTTTTGAGAATTGGTATAACGTTCTAACTAGCATACATTTGTTCTGTTATATAAGTCAGCATTATAGTCAAAGCATTTGGTTATATTGACAAAATTTGTGTTTTGATTTGCTAGAAAATTACGAATATCAGAATGAAAATTCACCATTCCAATGCCAGCAGCCTCTACAATTAATAGCAACTTTAATCATAGACTACGTCTGTACTGCTCGAAACTGTGTCATTGGGCTGAATATCAGGTATATTTTTTGGAAATTTCTCTTACCTACTCTTTTAGCACAACTGTATTTTTGTAAGATCACAAAATTTCATTTGTATTATGAAATAACCATTTTTTACTTTGAGATTAACTGTCATTATGTATCTAATATATCTTAAACATTTAATTTATGGAGGCCAGGGTAAAGTGGATAACTTTTTTTTAAACCGCTGACAAATCTTCAATAAAATAAAAAAGATTCTGTCATAGTGTTAAATATCATCTAAAATACATCATATATTGATAGGAAAATAGTTATTCACTAAACTAAAAAAACAGGGATGTAAATAAATCATTTATATATAAATGTCAATTATTCGCTTTTCCCAGGAACCCTAAGAGCGAATAATGTAACCCAGGCAATGTGAATTTTGTACTCATTAACCTGAAAATTGAAAAACGGTGGGATAAAATGCACACAGGCACAAAATATCTCTGTAACATTTAATGGCACAAAATAACTCCTAATTTAAGAGTACACAATTACGCCACAAAATTTAAAACTATATACCTTACACTTTTTAAATTTTTAATATTAATTAGAATCAAAAGAAATTATATTGTGTGTCAACTTTATCTGTCGATACATAAATCAAAGAAATATGATCCCAATCCACAACAGTCTGAACAACCTTCATGAGGCTATTCAAGACAATGCCCTCACTGTATCCAATCATCCAGAGAGGGTCGTCTTATTTTTCCTGGCAAATTAAATAACAGTAATCTTTTTTCCCTTTTAAAATTGTTAGTTTTTTTATTATTGACGAATGGAATGGTTTTTTCCTTTGTAAGATTTCTTTAAATCCCATTTCTTGCTAAGAGTGGCAAAAAGAATACTGTAAGATTTTGACGACCCTGAAATGGAATTGAAACCATCTTCAATAGATTTTATGGCTAATTTTAAATTTTCTTCAGACCATCTCGCTTGGCTTGTCTTCCATTCATATTTGTATACCATCTGAAAACCAAATTTGGTTTCAGTTTGTTTTAAATAATTT
This sequence comes from Prosapia bicincta, assembly GCA_036971475.1. Lineage (NCBI taxonomy): Eukaryota > Metazoa > Arthropoda > Insecta > Hemiptera > Cercopidae > Prosapia > Prosapia bicincta. Next base: position 86,290,861 of record JBAIZL010000003.1, on the reverse strand, counting down.
ATATGTTAGTTTTATTGTATGATGAGTGAAGTATACATGCATGAAATATATCTGGGCAAAGTGAATAGTAATCCACTTTACCCGGCCTGCACAATTTTTAAAAAAGTACTGAAATTACCCATAATCATTAAACTTTTTATTTTGCAAGAATCATTACTGAAAGGGAAAGAAGTAAGCATTTAATTAAGCTTGTAACATACAAGTTTTTTCAAAGAAAATAACTTGAATGTTTTTTCAGAAGCAACAAATTCAAACAACACACAGCCTTGTGCTTAAAACGACACTATGGTGCTGGGTCTTGTGGTGACGCTTCATTTGTGTTTCCTTCATTTAGTTCACATATTAGGCCCTTAGACCTTCAGTAAATCAAGATAGGAAATTATATCGAAAAATCACTTTGCCCGGACTTCCACTACTTAGTTAATTTACTTCATATTAGAATTAAAATTCAAATATGCACAAATTTTGAAATTTTTAAAACCCTTTTTTAAAAATATATTTAAAAAGTACTTAACTAAGTGAATATGTAATGGCTTACTTGTTCACGCGTTTCAATATCTTCGTTCCATTTACAAAGCTAACCCTCTACCAATGGTAGGTATCTTAGTTAAGTACTTTTTAAATATAGTTTAGTCAGTGAATTCAAGATGATCACATCAAGCAACTTTTATAAAAGTTTAAAGGAATTAAATTTATTTTTATTTAATTTAAAAATCAAAGAATATATTATGGAATGAATTTTTCTTGGTTATTGGCAAGATTTATTTAAATCCTTGATTGTGTGTACGGTTGTGTTTATATATTCGAGTAAGCATTTTATTTGCCCAAAGTTACAGGGAAATGAATTTAGGGCAATTCATCCCTAAAGGGTTTTTACAATTTACCCAAATAAATGTTAGGAATAAAATATCTTCTTACTTTCTAGTAAATATAACACAATTTCAATTTGTAGCATCAAGCATTTTTCCTACTTTCAATAAGATATGTTTCTGGTATCAACAATAACAAAAAAAAACCTTTTGATATCTTCAATGCTCTTATCAAATTCAATGAAATAAATTGATCAAAGATAAAAGAAAACCTTTTACTATTACAAATCATAAAACATGTAATTAATCAATTGTTACATATAGTTACAATTTTTAATGCTTAATATCTTTATATTTGATGAACTTATGAATTGGCCTAATAATTTTCACACTTTTGAAATGTAATTCATAAATTTTAAATGTGCTTTTTATCAACTAAGCCAATAATATTTAAAATTCATTTAAATTATATACAAAATTTAGTTTTAGAAGTTGTTTTTTACATGTCATGTAATTTGTTATAAATATTTTTTAGTTGTAAACGAAAAAGAATTTTAAATATAATTTTGTAACCGAACTTACCCTTCTGAAGTCTTGAGGCTATACTGATGTGTACTGTGTTTATGTTGTCCACTCAGTAGGAATAGATGGTGTAGTTTCTCTTCTCTTGCCATCTTTAGACACTATAGTCTTGGGTGGTAACTGCGTACCTGACTCATTCACCAAACCTCTAATAGCCTCTTCTCCAGTCTTCATTCTTGGTATAGATGTTTGAATATACATGAAAGTTTTCTATCATGAATTTCAATTCATTAGAAATACTTCAACTTAAGTCTAAATTTATTTTGTTTTAGCAGGGTGTAACGCCCCTTTGCACAATATGAACCAATCAATCACTATCCTGATATTATTAGCATGACTTAACAAAAATATAGCTGCTCGTAACTTTCAGAAATTTCAACTGCAGTTAGTCGCAATGAGTTAAGTTAGATAAATAACCAAAAATCTTAATGGATCTTTATATGCTTTGGCACTTCTCATTTATCTCCCTCCCTTTAACTATTTAGAACTATGTATAAAATATTAAACCTTATATTTAACACAATATATTTTTATACAAGCCAGGTGTGACGGAATAATGGAGTGATGGGTAGTAGACTGTTTACAATCATAACTTATCACTGAGATCTTTAAAATATATTGCAAATGCTTTTGTATTGGTTTTTATAAAGCTTTTTATTTAAAAATAGTACTTGATTAAAAAAAACATTTTGTATAAAAAACTATAAAGTTTACTTTTGTCTTGTTTCTCTATAACAATGTACATGTTTAGGTCATAAATATGAAAGATACTAGTTACAATATTAATTTCTTATAGCAAAAGGAATTAGTAAAACATATAAAAACAATAACACATAAAAAAATTAGGAGCAGAGAGAAAATAATAAATTGGCAATAAAAACAATTTATTGAAACATTTTTGTGTTTTTTTTAACTAGAAAAGTGCTCCAAGAAGATAATGTTAGCATAATGAAGAGGACACCGTCTCCAATTTTATCAAGAGTCTCAACCAATAACAACACAGAAAGCAACTTTAATCAACAAGACATCTTTATTGCTACAAAATGACATTGTCCTAAATATAAGGTAAGTTTATCTGTAATTATTGTACACAATTTCTCTTCGGCATGACTCTTTGGCATTAAATTATTCCCAGTTTCATAAAACATAAATGTGGCTGTGTTTAGTGAAGAAATATACAACAAGATGTCATTATTTATATCTCAATAGCAAAGACAGAAAATATTTAAATAATCCTATGAAAACACCATTGATGTTTACAAAAAAAATAGACATCGTAGCGGAAGAGACAAAAGGTACAATAGAGTCTTGAGAATTGGAGTCCCGATATTTTCAGCTTCCGTTATATTCGACCCTGTTTCTATTCGACCCTATTTTATATATTTGAAAGTAAATGAAGAGTCAGGCACAAGAAATATTTATATCAATTTGGTATATCAATAGGAAATTATTCGTGTTTCCATGAAATGGTTATATTAATAGGTTATATTGAACTTAATTTTCTATACTCATTGACAGGTTTGAGCAATTTTATTTTTAGTGTTAAATTTGAAAAGTGAAAGGTCCAGTAACTTAATATTTCCTCAAAAAAACAATAATAAATAAATAATTGGTGGTCTAATATTTCAAATTGTTTAGAACTTCCAAAATATTAAATATTTGAGCAGTATGACATATATTACAGCATTTGGACTTAGCACTTACTTTCATGGTTTTACGAGAACATCAATTGTGGCAAATGCATCCCATTGTGCACTCAGACCTCAAGACATACAGAAAAGTATAAATATTAAATATACAAATTAGAAATTATGGTCAATAGAGTACCAGGAATGTATGAACATCCGCAGGTACTAAATAGTTTTGATGTTGTACTCAGTATTAATTTATTGTTGTATAAAGTGTATATACAAACTTTGAGTTTGGTTATGTCAAATGGAAAAACACTCCTTTAAGAACTGTTATTTTTCTGTTTCAGGTTTGAAAGTCGCAGCTGGGTGAGTCTTAGGTAGTGCCCAACATGTCAGCTTAACATATTTTTCATTATACCTTACTTATTCCCTGCATGTTCATGTTTTACAGAGGTTAGAGAGGGGTGTAATTGTTTTTTGCAGATGGAGAAGCCCTTTGCATGATGTAGTTAGTTCTTGTTTGCCCTCTCTGCCTATGTTCCCTACTAACAATAAGGTATGGTGACATGTCCTCATAATGGAATGGAAGTTTGTTGGCCTGCCGTGCGATAATAATAATTTCGGTTACGTTGTATGTTCCAATCTGTATCCCTCCAATCCACAACACTTACATTACGCTAAACTAACACAAAAATATTTGACAAACTTCTGTTTCGTTATATGTTTGTATACGTATTCATCACTTGGTAAATGTTCAGCTGACATGTTCATTGTTTTTATGCTAACTTGGGTGTGTTGTTTCAGCTTTTCAGAGATCTTCAGACTTCTACTGAGTCAGAGACAAATATTTTAAAACTCTTTAAATTGAAATAAAACATTCAAACACTTTTTGGATTCAATGTGAGAAAATTATTTCAAATTTTTAATTTTTTTTTATGCTCAAATTTATTAAAACTTACAAACTTCATAAATAGGTTTTTTATCAATCTAATTTTTTTTTTACTATTAAAGATCTTAAAGTAATAGTTTATTAATGAAATATTTTTTTCAAAAATATAGGAAGAATTAGAATTGTATATAAAATTTATAAAAGAAATTAGGAGTTTCTATTAGTTAATACATTTAGGAAAATTTATTTAGGAAAATTTAGGTTTCAACAGAATTTTTTTTCTATAAAAGATTTAATAATTAAATTTCTAGAAAAAAAAGTCTTACTCTCCACAAATGTAACTACGCAGAACTTCAAGGACCATTATGGATCTACATTATACAATGTTATACAAGGTATTTATACAATGTTTTTCTTAATACATGTGTTCTTTTTCAGGAAAACTTACTATTTAGGATAAACAATCAATTGAGTTAGGGATCGCGTCCCCTCCCCCTATTAGGGTGTTGTAGGACTTGTTGTTCTTCATTTTGTTGTAATATATTATATTTATTAACTAACTTGTACTTTTTGTTTCAGCTATTTGGGCTCTTTTAGTTGTTAGTCTTGCAAAAAAAAGTAAATTATTATTAATATATCACAAGGCAGTAATATAACATAAGTTGTTAAAGTGTGTTTGTTCTGAATTTTGGTTGATTTTTCTGGAGAAGACATTCATACAAAGAAGAACTAAAGACTATCAAGGAAAAGCTATGGTAAGTAAATCCACACTCATATACTCTTAATTTTGTGAAAAAAACTGACAAAAGTTTGTTCCAGTAGGATCAGGATATTTCGAAGACTCAGCTGTATATTGTGTGACTGGAAGTGGACCCATCAACTGCTTCTCTTCAAAAGGCGGAGGGTCAGGAAGTTAAAGGTTCGTGTAAAAATATATTATTATTTCTTATCAGATATAGTACAAACATTCCTTACAGTATTGGTAAATTCACAAACCATAAAGATATCCTCCTATTGTGTCAGGATTTGGCTTTGTACATTTTCTTCCATCTCCAACCCTCAAACAGTATCTTTTATATTATTAAAATGGTTTCTCACATCTAGAAAAAAACTACAAATAATGGTATTTCCTATTTCTGTTCAGTTATATATTTACAGTATTAATTATGTCTAAAATGGATTTTCTTGAAGTCACCATCAAAAAGTAATATAAAACAAAATTTTGTGTCAATCAAGAGAGGCTTCAAAATTTAGTTTTTGGGTAGGGATAATTATGGCAGTCTGACTACTGGTAGGGGGAGGGGTTAATATATCCTGTCACAAAATGTGTAAAATTTAAATTGTAGTTTTAAGGGCATTTTCACTTTCAGGGTATATAGATATAATAAAACAAAAGAGTGATTAATTAATATTATATTGTAGCTCTGTGTGTTCTAAATTTTGTTATAACATTATGAGCATTTCTTTTGCTTTTAAAATTATAACATTTACCATTTTAAGTCATTACTCTTAATTTTGTGCAAAAAACTCATAAAGTTTGTTCCAGGATCAGGATACTTGGAAGAATCAGCTGTATAATGCTCGACTGGAAGTGGACCCATCAACTGCTTCTCTTCAAAAGGCGGAGGGTCAGAAGGTTAAAGGTTTGTCTTAAATATTTTTTTATTTCTCATCAGCTATCATAAGTCCTTTGTTAAACAAACCACCGTTTCTTGAAAATTGAGATAACTGCAAATTCTGGTAGATAAACATTGAAGCTATAGTACAAACATTCCTCACAGTATTCTAGCATCTGATAGTCATGAAAAAAATAAAAGAGCAAATGTCAATCCCTTAATCTAACACTGAGTAAATAAACTTTGGAGAGTGATATCTTAAAATCTACTTTTGTTGCTCCGTTTATTGATGCATATGATAAGTCTATCAGCTTATGGTACTCTGAACAGTTTTGCAAGGTTTTATGATTAACTTAGCTTTGACTATAATTCATAATATTGCAGGAGTGTCTATCCATTGTTGTTTTTTAAAAAGTATAATTGGGAACCTGTCATTTTATTGAAATTCAAGTCCCTTTGTCCAAGAGTGCAACACAACTGCAACTTCAACCCAACTCGTTTAGGATTTTTGAAAGCGTGTTGCTCTTTGTCCACTGCTTCAACACACTTGCAACATACAATCATACTTGTAGAGTTGCATACTTTTATATACAATGTGTTTACAAGCAAGTTCTTTGATTCCTCATCGCTACTATGTTCGATCTTGAAAAAAACTACAAATAGTAGTATATCCTAAGTCTGTTTAGTTTTATATTTACCATTTAATTCTGTCTAAAGTGGTATTTCTTGAAGTCACCTCAAAAAGTAATATAAAACAAAATTTTGAGTCAATCAAGAGAGGTTTCAGAATTTAGTTTTTGAGTAGGGATAATTATGGCAGTCTGACTACTTGGGGGGGGGGGTAGTTTTAAGGGCATTTTCACTCTCACGGTATATAGATATAATAAAACAAAAGAGCAATTAATTAATATTTTATTGTAGCTCAGTGCTCCAATTTTGATATGCGTTCTAAATTTTGTTGTAAAATTATGAGCATTTCTTTTGCTCTTGAATTTATAACATTCACCATTTTAAGTCATTGACAATTGGCATCATTTCTTGGTGATGGTATTTAATGACTATTATTAGCTGTTTCATATGATCTCCCCACAATTTCTTCTCTATTTTATTCACTAGCAAAGCTAGTAGTGGTGTGTTGACATTCATATAAAGATTTGGTAGTAGTAGAGTACAGTTTTGTTGAGAATAGCTCACCTTTGTGTTGAATCACTGAAAGTTAAAAAGACCTGATTCAATCAAGACAACGAAACTGTTTCTTTATGTATTAATTTGCTGCAAAAGACCATTTTATATTTACAGATCTTGAGGTTTTTTATGTAAATTACTACATGTGTTTCACACTGGGTTAGTGCATTTTTCAAGGGACTTGTCCATGACTTACAGCATTGAACAATACACTGACCTAGCTTGAAACACGTTGGCTGACAAATATTTGCAAGTAGTGGTTTTTTTGCCGAGTGATACCAAAAGTAGTAATTTATCGGATTTATAGAGTAACCTGAACATGGTGCATACTTCACTAAAGCATTGACATTTTTATAGTGACAACTATGAACAGTGGTGGACTTTGCCATGGTGCCGCCCCTAGGCACAATTTGGCCGGCCGCCCCTTTGCGCCCAGTTCACGAATTTATTGGAAACGTCCAACGTAATATAGTGCTTTTAATTTTTCACCATACGAATCCATTTTCATGCCTGTTCAAAGAAATGCATAATGAAAAAATAATCAACTTTCAATAATGATGCGTTTTGAGATTAAAAAATATGTTGGTATTCATGCAATAATGCATTTTATGTTTAAATTAATTACCGATTACCGTGCCGACCATAGTTTACTGTCGTAATGCAATATTAATAAACGTAAAGTACATATTAAATAATAATGTATAATATTATACTATATATTGGGCACTATATTTTAATGAAATATATTTTGAAAATATACATACATTACTTCACTTTCATATTTGTTGGTGAAGCAATTGAAAATAAGTATACTTTTGAGATAAGAAAGTGTTATTTATTACACACAAGATTAAGAATTAATATTTCTAGCCTCTTAGTATTAACAAGAACATTTAACGTATATTTTTACTTTTTTGGATAATAGTTTATAATGAAAACATTGTGTAAAAATTAGACTTAATATACTTTCTAAGTGGAATATGGTGGTTTAAGGTTTAATATTTATATAAATATTGCAGAAACAAAACTTGTAGCTTACGTATGACTAAAAACATTTATTCTTACATTAAAGGTTTACGTCTTGCTTTGTTAATAGAAAATTCTTCTATTAATTGCTCAAAAGAAAATTCTTTGGCATTAAGGATATCAGCTTCAATGTTGAGAATTGCAAGAGAAATCAATATGTCTTCTTTGAGGGTAGAACGTAGATATGACTTGATTCTCTTGAGGGACGAAAATGACATTTCTGCAGAGCTGTTGCTAACCGTAGTACACAAATACATTCTCAAATCTATATCTACGTTAGGAAATGTATCCTGCAAGTTGTCTTCTGTGAGAAACTTGCTCATAGAAAGAGGTGAGCATGTCAAATTATTGAACTTGATCAAGTTTGAAAAATGTACACACTCACTTCCAAAGGATGACTCCAGATCACTACTGTAAAGGTTTTGCAGTTTTGCTGCATGCTCTATAATGTCTCTTGGTTCTCTGTTTGAAAGGTCAGAAAATACAGAAAATCTGTCAGCTATAATAGAATATGCTTCTTTTCTTTTTATTAGTTCACTTTTAAGTCTGTCAATAATGACATAAAAAGTTTCCATTTTAAACTTGTCTCACCCTGTAAGGACAACTTCTTCTCCATTCCCTTCATCTGGACGACATTTTCTCTTGGGCAAACGTTTATGAGAAGTGTCATAATCACTCTCACACCATTCACATCGATCCATTGCCTTCTTTTCATATAGATCAAACATTCCACGAAGAGAGTTTATATAGTTTACAAGAGAATCATAGAGTCGGTTGACTCTCTCAATGAACGTATCAACGCTTTGAAGAGTTGTACTTATTTTTTGAAACCTTTCTGAGATGTCTGTCCAAATCTCCAACATGAATGTGGTTTCTAATCTGTACATTCCATTAAGAATGCCAGAAGCTTCATTTCTTGCAAGAGGTTTTTCACACAGGTTGTTCTGATAAATATGCAAGACTTCTATTACCATTTCCCAGTTTTCACACAAGCTTCTGCAAGCATCTTCATGTGCGTACCACCTCGTATCAGGTAAACCCTTTGCCGTGAAGAATGGGTATACATTTTGTACTAAATAAAAAAACGTGCATGCCTCTTGGCAACAGCTTGCAGCACATGTGCCCACTAAGTTTAGTGAATGTGCAGCACACGGGACATAAAGTGCTTTAGGGTTAATTTCTTTATACGAGCTTGTAGGCCGGAGTAAATCCCAGACATGTTACTTGCGTTGTCATATGATTGTCCGCGACAATCATTTATGTCAATGGAATTTGACTCTAAAACTTTTAACACAGCGGCAGCCAAGTTCTCTCATTTTTGTCCGGTATTGGGAATAAATAGTAAAAACCGTTCAACAGGTAAACCATCTTTTCCAACATACCTTATTACAAAGGACAATTGATCGGTGTGAGATATATCTGGGGTTGAATCTACTATTACAGAAAAATATTTTGCACTCTTGATATCATCAGCGATAATCTTCTTTACTTTACTGGCAAGTATATTGACAACTTCATCACATATGGTTGAAGATAGGTAAGACGTTTTTCCAGCGCCAGGGTTCCCGTATCGCTCAATGTGATTAGCCAGAAACGGATCAAATTCAGTTATAAGTTCTAATGACATCATAAATTCTCCATTGTGCAATGAACTAAATTTTTCATCATGGCCTCGAAGGGCCATTTTTTTACTACCGCAAAAACTCTAGCAAGTACATTTCTCCAATATTTTATTTTAGCCTCTACATATGAATCAAACTGATTAGTAATTGTTCCTAAGCTCTTTTTTCGTGCTAATAGATCTAGCTCACAATTTTTATGGTCTTGAGAGTTTTCGTGTGTGATCAAAATGCTTGCAATATTTTTCCAATCTGATGTACCTTCAGTAGAAACTTTTGATTTACAAGCTACATATTTTGAACCAAAAAGCTTACATGGAGCACAGAAAACAGACCCACTGCTAGGAGAGTAAACTAAATAATCCCTTGACCTTATCTCACCATTAGCTAATTGACGTTGACAAGTATTTGCTGTCAAAAATCTTACTTGTTCTCCAAAATGCCTTTTGGTGTTTGAAAAATCACAGTTCTTGTTTTGATTAATACCACGCCGTAACAGAACTTCAATAGTAGGGTCATTTACTATCCATTCAATGGGATCGTCACTTATAAGTCCAGCACTTGCATTGTCTACTTGCACAACCGTTTCACTAGCCCCAGTAGTGATTTTAATTTCAGCATCGTTCGAACATTTGTCACTGTCTGTTCCATGGTCTTCGAAAATGTTAACAATTCGCACCTCACTATTTTCATTCTTAGTCTTACTAGTAGACTGACATAGATTGTCATAGGTTTCATCATTTTGGTTGTTGTTGTCAATGTCGTCACTTTCACTATTTTCATTTGATTTTTTGTTTTTTGAAAAATAGCTGTCATCACTTTTTATTGAGCCTAACAACTTATCCTCCTTCTGACGCTTTTCATTTGCCAGTTTGTGGAATGCTGCCCCACTTAACTTTTTTTGTTTATTGTCACTCATTATTTGATATTGTTAATGTTTCAGCGTTTCATGTAGGTATATTTACAATATAAACTAGAAAAAAATAATCAAAAGCGGTTACTAAACAGTTTGGTAATTGGTTGTACACATAAATTAAATAAAGTAAGTAATTTAGGTGGACGGCCAGCACGATAAATAAACAGTCCGTTCACTGTCTTTCAGGGTGATAACTTTTTTCCGTGTACTTCAAGCGAGTGAATAAAAAAGTTTAACTGGACTTATTCATCGTTGCCTTTTTAATATCTTAGATGAAAATGTTAACAAAAAAGATAATATTATAAAATGTAAAAATAAATTCTATAGTAGGGTAATGCCGGTAGTGACTGCAGTCTGCATGTCGTATTTTCACAACAGAAAATAATATTTATATTCTAATAGGCAAGGCCAGTATATACAGTACTACTATTTAAAATAACTTTTTATTATTAATAGAATATTTATTAATTATCAGTGTTATTATATGGTTAGTACTTTAGGATTATAAGCAAGACATTGTCAAATCAAATGGCCAGGGTACTTACGGTATAACCACTTTTGATTACGTATAAAAAAACTTAATTATATATAACTGAAAAATACACAACACACATAATACACTTTAACGTTGATAAGCTTCTGTAAAAATTGCACTGCTATTATTATCTGTCTACACACCACTGTGACACTGACAGTGCCCTCTATCGCTGGGCAGACGCGTCTCAATGCAAGCAGTAGATTATTGAAGTTGTCGCAACAGTCAGACTTGAGTCAGCACTCACTACGGCGCCGTGCATGTTGCGAGTACTGCTCTCACTCAGCTCTACACCCAACTTCTGACACGATCGAAATACCCAAATAGGCTTATTTTTACCGTAAAATGTAAAAAAGAGAATACTTTTCTCCAACTTTTTTATGATTTGAGGTTCACATTATGACATTCACGAAATTTAACTAGGTACTATTACTATTGTCACTAAAACTCATTGGTACAAAAAACGGCTGCCGCCCCCTAGAGGCTGCGCCCATAGGCACGTGCCTAGTGTGCCTAATGGGAAACCCACCACTGACTATGAAACTTTAATGAATACAGTTATAAACTATGTAAAAGAAGAAAAATCAAACCAGTTCACCTTATCACAAATATGTTTCTTGTTACTTGAAAAAATAGATTTTAACATGTGCCTTGCATCCCTAGGCCAAGTGGGGCTAGTACTAAATCCTGGCCTGATCATACAGATCTAAGTGCATACTTTTGGAATGTATAGTTCTAAAAGTGTAAAAGCACACCTTTAATGGTTTAGTAATATAATTTTAAAATAGAAACCATTAAAGATATAGGGAACCAAACAAGTATCTTCTTGAAGAATAATGTATTCTGGATTTTTCCACTAATATTATTTATTTCTGAAGTTTATAGGAAACAAGTAACAAAAAAAAATTTTTTTAATCAGTTCCTAATTATTTCAATAACGCAAAATTTTATTTTATATAATTTTTATTAAATAATTACAAGTAATATAAATATGTATATACATATGACAGACCCACAATATTATGTGGCAAAATAAAAAGCAAAATCGATTATTAAAATTAATAAATAGAATTAAATTAATGAATTAATATTTGAAAAAACTGTATTAACATTAAGTGTCATCTGTTACGAGATTTTAAAAATGTATTTTGCTTGAGTGGATGAATAAAAATGATTTTATTAAGGATTAAAAGTTTGAACAAGATATTCATAGGGAAAGTGCGAACTAATAGGAGAAAGAGTTTAGTAAAGGTCACTAATGCAAGTGAATCAGGGTTATGAAATAATCTATATCTTGAGGAATATCTTGTTCTATAAGATAAACTGGTCACTGCTTAGTCTAACAATAATACTTATAACATTCATTCACTCAGCTTGTAAGACACAACATAGTTCTCTGGAAATTGATTCAAGTGCTTTAATTGTTTCTAGAATCCGGATGTTCCTGTGCACACCTGCCCCAGTCAGCCTGACCCTCCGTAAGTATAGATATTTAGTATCATAAATTATATTATATTTTGTTGTTCAGTGTAAAACAATCATTTTCTTTAGAAGATAATATGCATGACAAATCTATATATTTAAACACTCTGACCTTACTAAAATAAGTAATATATACAAATAATTTTGAAGTCAATTCCTACTTGGGTCAACAAGTAACCATTTTATTTTAGTTGCTTTGTTTAAATAATTACAAATAATATAAATAAAGTTACATGAGCTATGTGTTAGAACAGCTGTTCTATCACACAGCCTGTAACATAAAATCAGCTGTTTTATGAAATAATATGATATCACTTATTTAGAGCTAAATGGGATGGAATAACTATACTGCATACCTTGACCCTTTTTGAAAGGTTTTTCTCCAATAAAAAACTAAAATTATACCATTAAGTTTAATTAATGAATTAGCATTTTACATAACTCTATCAACACCAGTTGTCATCCATTCCAAGTTTTAACAAATGTATTTGAACTTAAGTGGATGAATAAAAAGTATTTTATTAATGATTGAAAATTTCAACAAGATATACATACAGAGAGTGTGAACTAATAGTAGGAATTGAAAAACCTCTTTCTGTCAGTGATATCTTTTTAATGATTGTACTAAGTGTTCTCTTACTCTACTACCCTATGTGGAGTAAGATGGAGAAAAACCGTGCAGCCAAGAAACAAATAGGCTTTGCCGGCTTCATTTAATGCAAAATGTATTACACAAATACTGCAATTAAACTTTCTAACCTTTATTGCCAAAGTGGAATTTTATGGTATTTTTATATTTATATAGTTTTTAATAGTTACGATTTTTTCTTTGTACCTGAAAAAAGCAGTCTTGCCCCTCAAGCTAGGTAAGTATGCGCATATGTTGTGCCGCTGTAATACTGTAAACTGTAATACAAAATATATTTTTATCAATGAATATAATTATATATTTATACAACCTTGAAACTGTATAACAGTATTTACAAAACATCAAAGTCTTAAAAATATAGTTATTAAACTAAATACAAAGTTATTTAAATACATTTACATAAAGTATTATAAAAAAAGTCATATGAACTATATTTAGCTATTCTAAACACAGTGGAAACTATAATAAAAGTGTTACAACATTCAAATAACTAAAAATGCTAAAAGAAGTATAATATGTCTAGTTTCTTGGGGTATTGCTTCACTGCAGATTCATGATTCTGCATGAATTAATATATTAAAATTCCCTAGATGTTTACCAGGTCAAAATAAACAAAACATATTTTACAAAGTATAAATCTATCTTGTCTATTATATCTAGGTTTCCCCCAGCTTATCTGTATGTGAGTTTGCAAAAAATATCTTTAAAATAGCTACGGTTATTAAATTCAAAATATGTTGTAATTGCTAGTTTAACCAAAACTGTTTTAAAAACATTTTAGAAAAAAATCACTTCCAACACAAAATGGCGGGAATATGAAATTTTGAAAGTTTAGTAAAGAAAAGAAGATTTCATGAAAAATATAAAAAAATTGTAAAAAAGTTTATTGTCTTTATTTAAGTGGATGATGAGAAAAAACAAAAAACAACTAATGTTTTAGTATGCTCTTATATATTTTTGTAAAATAATCGTTTTTTAAAGTTGCTTAACATTCTATCCCCAAAATTTGAAATCTAAAGTAATGTTTTTTTGAAATATTAAAAAAAAATCTATTTTAGTTAGATTAACGTTCATTCTAAAGTTTATTTTGATACTTTATTGATATTTTAAATTTGTTGTTTTATTGAGCTTTATATTTTAGAAAATTTGTTTACATATTTACCTAAATTGCTAATACATAAAATTTTAATTTAAACAAGTAATACACTAAACACTTTTAAATGTTTTAAACTTGCCTATAGTATCACTTACTTTGCTTGTTGAGACGGCCGTTTCGGGAGATGTGTCCCTTTGTCAACTCAGACTGGAGTTACGGTCTGAGAGGACAAAGGGACACATCTCCCGAAACGGCCGTCCTCAACAAGCAAAGTAAGTGCTACTCTAGGCAAGTTTAAAACATTTAAAAGTGTTTAGTGATTACTAGTAGCTCACGCGAAAATGGAATCAACAAATGCAAGTAATATACTTATTTATTTTTATTAAAGTCAATCCCTACTTAGGTTAACAACAAAAAATTTTATTTTAGTTACTTTTTATTATATAATTACAAATAATATAAACATGTATATACATAGGACAAATCACAATATCAGGAGGCAAAAGAGAAAACGAAATTAATTATTGAATTAGTATTTTGAAAATCTGTATTAACATCAAGCGTCATTCCCTATAAAAAAAATGTATTTGAACTTGAGTGGATGAATAAAAAGTATTTTATTACAAAAGAAAATTTGAACAATTATATATATATATATATATATATATATATATATATATATATATATATATATATATATATATTTATATATAAGGAGAATGTGAACCAATAGAAAGAATTGAAATATTGATTGAAATTCTTGGGCAGCGAAATCAGTGAATTGCTCCATGTATTATTATAATTTATATGCATCCTTTGATTACAACTAACCATAGTTAGAACTAGACAATTTGTGTTTTTTATTACATATTCTTCATCAGATAAGGATAAACACTTTTAGGAAAGTATAATTGTTTGATGCAAAAAAAAATTGTTTTGTTACAGGGGGTGTGAAGTTGGGCGCCTCCTCGTGGTGCACCCTGGGTAATGCTAAACGTTCAACAACCTGTCTTCCGTCGATACTCATCAAGGTAACTCCAATACTCCTATGTGTATTCATGTATTAGTGTGATAACTTGTATCTAAAATGTTAAGTGAGTAATTGCATTAAAAATAATAGTTTTGCGCCATAATGATGACTATATTCACCGTTTTATCCTCTCTAAACCGATCTGATCGAGTCAAATTAAACACTTCGGCGTATTAAACATTTTTACACAACTCCCTAAACTCTAGTTTTGCGAATTTCCCTAACTAATAATCTTGACTATTTCACCCTAAATATAGAGCTAGAGATAGATTATGTATATAGTCTACCAGATATGTTGTATTTGTCTGTTTGTTGTTATTACAAAATAACTTTTAGCGACTGCCCCAGCGTCTACATTGAGAATACAGGTTGGTCATTTAACACGAGATACAAAGAATACATCAACAACATGAAAATGTAAATCCAAAATCAAGCTATGTAACACATATACAAATCACCCAACACAGATACATTGATATCCATACTAATCAGGAGGCCTATAGACAAATTTGAAATATTCAAACATCACCCGACATATCTTAAATGACCATACACACTTCGAATCTAACACCCTATTCCATTACACAGTGCACAACCCCTCTATCCTACATTCCTCCACACCGATATATCATTCCCTTGCCACCTTGAGCGATCGCCGCCAGTAGTGGTTTTCCTTCTTAAATGAAATGATTGTTTCGAAATGCGTCAGCAAGTAGGTCGATAGTTTTCACTTAGTCACTCAAATAACTACCTATGACTTTACATTTACTCTGCGGACAGTGTAATTTATAGTCACTTGTATTCTATACAAGGAAATTGATTTCTTTTGCTAAATTTTATCTATTGTTCTTTCTTAAGTAAGTTTAGCTTATAAAATTGTAGAACATTTGGGCTTCTACTAAGCCTTAGAGCTACCTAAGTAAATACATCAGGTGATATCTTTTACAATAACGAGCATTTATCAAATTTGTTTATTCCGATAGACTGAGCTCTTCTGTGGGAACATTATGTTGTTTTGGTGGAATGGAGCCCTTTTAATTCTTTAAACATACTTATAATAAAAGCATCTGTAGATATTTCTTTCAAATAACTTTCTCTCAAGTAAGATGTTAATTGGGGCTGCTAAATATTAATTGCTGAATTGTGTGTGTGTGTGAGTGTGCGTATTTGTTGGTGTGTGTGCTCGTTAAAAGATAATATTTATTTATTAATTTGGATTTATTATTGAATATATATTTAGCTTATTTTTGAAATC